>CM022778.1:10159775-10417275 GCA_012411365.1 Ameiurus melas | reverse complement strand
GTCTAAGTTTATGTTGTCTTCATTGTTCCTTTTTTATTAAAATACAAATCTGCACTTTTATCCACCTCCTATACAAATTCCTGATAAAAGAATTTGGACCTAAAATGGATGCAGCAGATATGCTCCGTGCATGTGGGCACAGGGTGAGCAAATCCGGGAGAATCAGAGGCACCTTGAACAGCTTGAGGCCCTTCTGGACCAACTCATGGTTGGGTCTGATGCCATGTGCCTGCTCAGGGAACAGGGGGCTCCCAACCTTCATGGAGCCATGTTCCACCCTCTCTGCTCCACTTCACACATTGCTCTGCCTCTTTGTTCCATTGGGGGCATTCCACTGCCCTTCTGCCCCACAGAGAACACCATTATGGCTCTCAGCCTCACAATGGGCAACATTCCATTTCCCTGCTCTGTCTCGAATGTCACTATACCCGGCTCCCACTCCAGACGTCACTCCGCATTCCTACTCTGCTGAGGACATTACTCTACTTCCTTGCTCCACTGCGGATGTTGCTCTGCCTCCCTTCTCCACTGAGGATGTCACTCCTCCCTCTGATTCATGCTGTACATCACTCCCCCTCTTGCTACATGGAGAACGCCACTCCCTCGCTGGCACCGCAGAGGAGGATGTTTGCGGTGGCGGTCACTCTCTGCTCTTGCTCTGCCTTGGACATCATACCACCCCTTACCTATGCAGAGGAAATCACTCTGCCTTATTGCCTGATGAAGGATGTCATATCTACTGAAAGTAGATCACCTGACCTTTTGCTTATTTGTGGACGCTGAATATCACATTGTGATTTGGATTTGTTTGTAACTACGAGTAATTTTTAATAAACACATTCACCACAACCGTCTTATTTTTCATTTTTAAATAATCTCCTGCCTTTATGTTACATTTGAGAAAGAAAAGGAAAAATGCTATTTCCTTCAGTCCACATTTTCCATCCCTGTTTTTTGGTTTAAAGGTGAGTGCTTGTGGATGGCAGATGGCTTGGCGGCTATGGTTCAGGTGGTAGAGCGGGTTGTCCACTAATCAGAGTTGGCGGTTCAATTCATGGCCCATATGACTACACATGCTGAAGTGTCCTTGGGCAAGAGACTGAACCCCAAGTTGCTCTCGATGGCAAGCATTGGAAAGGAAACTGTGATGCAAAGGTATACAAAGACATTTTATAAAATTGTGTGTTACCAACATGTGATGGTCAGGTGTCCAAATACTTTTGGCAATATTCTGTGCATTCATATCTGGATTTGTAGCATTCTTTACCCACCTTTCCTGAAAAAGACATTTCCCATCTGCCCATGAGAATCTTTGGAGCCTTTTTTCATGGCATCAAATGTACTCTCCTCTGCAATCGTCTGTATCTGAGCATCAGTTAATTTAAAGCCAAAAAACTCTGCCACCTTCTGAACACTTCCACTCAGGTCCTAAAAGACAAAGAGAGAGAGCTGTTCACAGCATCTAACACATCATATTATGCATGAGTAGGTGAGAAAAAGTACATACGTGCTTGAGTTCCTCAAATGTGATGATCATGATGTTTGAGTCGTACATGCGTTTTTCCCAGGCAAGAGCATGGTCAAAGTAGGATCCCCATGGAACTGAGGAGAAATTGAGAAGACAAAATTATGAGAATGTGGTAGTAACATGAGTAAAAGTATCCCAGGGAAAATCCAGTCATGGTCACTGAATTCTGGCAAACAACCAAATTATTGGCCATAATTAGGTTTTTCCTGCCTATAATATACTCTGACCTTTCTACCATAAATATACTGCACCAAAATAAAATTCAGACTTTTTCTTAACATGTATTTATTTATCTTTTATCTCGCCTAGGCTTTCTGCAAAGTTCATGTAAGAAACCATTCTCCGCACACACTGAATTGGTGAAATGTTTTTTGATAGATAGTGAACTGAACAAAAGCCTAATTAATTCAGCTCGTAATCATACAGACTGTCAATATGTCTGATTGTTATGAAATGAGACTCGGACAGGAAGTAAGCACAGGAGGGAAGTCTTTAAATGAAACTTAAGCAGAGGACATGGAACAGAAACACTAATCGAACTAAAGCCTGAACACTCCTTAACCCAAGACATGAACGTTCCTTAAATTAAGACATGACCACTCCTTAAACTATGGTAGGAAACACTAACTTAGGCACGGCATGAACACACTCAACTAAGGCTTGGCATGAACACACTCAACTAAGGCACGGCATGAACCCTCAACTAAGGCACGGCATGAACCCTCAACTAAGGCACGCCATGAACCCTCAACTAAGGCACGACATTAACCCTCAACTAAGGCACGACATGAACCCTCAACTTGCTTGGCTTGGTGTTGCAACTCTTTAGCTTTGTTTCTCTATGTCCAGTCCCGATTCGCGTAGGTAGATTCAGTTTAGTTCAGGTTAATGCCATGCGAGGGGTTTAAATAACTAGTCACCAATCTCTTAATTGTTGACAGCTGGCAACACTTGACACAGTGGTAGCGTCCATGCACCCTATGAAGCTGCTTGTGCACGTTGTTGCCTCAGCGCCCTATGCTGGCGCGATCGTGACAGTGATGGACCTACACCATCATATCATTTATCAAAACAGAGAAGATTATTTATAGACTACATGATACAGAAGATATAGTTTGAATGGTTTATTATAATTTAGGGAAATTTAGGCAACAGTATATAACTCACTGAACGAATTAGTAATTATAGCAGTACTAATATGAGTGACTATTGGGAATTTGCAAATAAAATTCTGAGTTGTCTAAAAGAAAACAAAGACATAATTTACAACCCTTGCCACCTTTTTAATTTCATTTCAAACCTATAGTATAAAACCTGTGTACTGTGTCTGTGTGCTGAGATGGCAAAATATATATAAAATATATTTTAAAAATTGTTTGTACCTTCACCACTTATAAAATCCATGAAGAACTGATCCCAGGTCTCAGCAGTTGGCAAAACTGGATTTTTGTTTGAAAAGTGATAAAATGAGACCAATGTGTCCTTTGGGTTGCGGAAAACAACCAGCATCTAGAACAAGGAAATTGAAATACACCCATGAATGAGGACATAATATTCCACAGTCCACCTAGATACAAGATGCCTGTCGCAATTTAATGTAAGAAAGACTATTTAACACTGTTACCAGATCTGTGTGACAAAACCATACCAAGTTATCAACAGTGTTGGGTAAGTTACTCAAAAAAAGTAATCCACTACAGATGACTAATTATCACTTTAAAATTGCAATTTGATTACATTACTGATTACTGCATGTAAAAGGTAATCAGATTAAGAATTACTTTACTTCCAAGTTACTTTCAAAACCTATCAAACCTACAAAAATACACTTTCTTTCAGTAAGTTCTTTCAGTAATTTTAGCGCACGTCAATGTATGACATGATCAGAAAAATTTGGATTTATCATAAAACATGTCTCAGGTGTTGTCACTGTTTGTAGGACTACCAGTTTGTAGGACTACTCTGCCTACATTTTTCCTACATTCTTTTGAATGTCCATGGAATAAAATAATACATCAGATGCCACAGGTGAACCTTCTGCCATCATTTACTTATTTGAATGACTCATTAAGATTTTTTTGTAACTTGCATGATATGTATTTGAGACATCACTGACTATGCTAAAGACCAATTCTGAATTTTACATTTGTCTTTTACCTGAAGTTGATGTGGAAAGCATATACCTTAGTTTTCTTTTGGTAGAAAGAATGTGGTATGTTATCAGGATGCAAGTGGGTCCCCAGTAATCGTGGAGATGGGACCTGGTGAAGTAACTGCAACACAGGCATAATGTGAAGAATGGAAATGAGCATTCCATTTGATATTGAGTTCAAATGCAAATATATCACCAAGTCATAGATTGTATGTTGAAAAAATGACAGCTATGTTGCTGCATTTGCATATACGCAAGTGAGATAGTATATAACAGAAATGAGTTTAGTTGATTTTTTTGACCCATCAATGGTAGGATGCGAGAGTGCATAAGAAGTTCATCTGTCATCTAACATATCTGGTATTGACTACATCCAGAAAGTTCCCACTTACATTTATTTAATGAACATTGAAGTTTCTTGGATTTTTTTTTATTTCATTTGGAAGATTAACACAGACAAATCTTCTTACCTGCAGTGTTTCTGGTCCAAAGAATTCCAGTAGAGGTGCCATCTTGGATTCCACTTTCTCACCGGTGCCAGCTGTTATGATTTTGCGCAGAATTGCGACCATCCAGTTAAACCCTGGGACAGTTTGAGATCATCATATTCTTCATTTTCACCATCACTTCTTATCACCACTGTCTTGTTACAGTGAAACTCCACTAAAATTGGCACCCTTGGTAAATATGTGGAAAAAAAGTTGTGAGCCTTCTTTGCTCATTGCCAATATTAGTGAAGGGGACTGTATATAGTTAGCAAGGCTCAGTAAGTTCTTATGGAACAAATCCTTTGAGTATGCAGGCAGTTTAACAAACACCAAAACAGCCAGCCTGCCTAATGATGTCTTGCTAGCTAAACACATATTGAGCTAATACTTGCATACTTACATTCCACAGTGAAATGGACATACAGTGGTGCCTGATTGTCATCCCAACTGATTGAAAACTGACCTAGTATAGCTGGTATGGAAGATATTCCATAAATTTACTATATAGAATTACACAAAACAAAATTTATACCTGAAGTGACTGTCTGGATGTGTGCATCTTTCCTTTTAATTTTCTGACTGCAGCAGGTAAACGTTAATTTCCTGTCTTTGCACCTCCTCTTCCCTTTCCATAATGTGTTTTCCTGGGAGAGGTAGGATTTTATTTAGCTCTGATAAATCTAATTTCATCTTTGCCTTAAAAATTACTTTTAAACTAATATTCTTTTTCTAAATCATATTTACTGCATCATATCCCATGTATGATTTATTATTTTCATGGTTTTACTTTGTTATGATTAGTTTTATGCATCATCCGTGAACTTGAGGCACGTATTGATTGCAGTGAACTTCAAATTTATTTTACAGGAATGTTGAGGGCGAAAGCACACTGTTTGAGACCGTTATCTCTTTGTAAGTAAATGAAGATTCAACCTAGTTGCCATCCACCTATTTATTTGATCAGCCAAAAACACACAATGCAGACAACAACCAGTTACACTAGTGATCTAGTGGTTCACATACTTTTGCACACACAGATATGTGATACTGGATCATTTTCTTCAATAACCCCCCACACACACACACACACACACTATTTTTGAATACTAGCAGTTTTCTGGGGGCTCATAATATTTTTGGGATAGAGAGAATTATATAATTTCTTCAAACTTTCAAGCACCACTGTATGTCTAATCATTTCAAATCAAAGAATTATCAAATGTGCTTACACACTCTGTACAGATGACAGCAGGTAACAATGTTTTATATGGTTTAAAATGTCCATATAAAAATAAATTAATAACAATAAATCTATCCAAAAGAATAGAACAGGCTGAAATAATTAGCAATTATTTCCCCACCACTGTTAGCAGGAACAGAGGTAAATGGAAGACTGAAGTGGGTGTTGCTAATAAGTAAAGTGATAACTCATTTCCCATAGTGTACCTATGATTCTTTAAACATTGTCAGTAATTTCTTCTTTAAAAAAAAACCCAAACAAACCCATAAATGCTATCACTTTTCCTTTGGTTGAGATATCTGAAAATAAGAGAATAGTTTTCAGATCTAAATATAGAAGGATTTCATTAAGTAAAGGGTTTTCCCAGGCAACCACACATATGTAATATTTATAAGTGTTAATGTTAAGGATAGCTCTTCTGACTATTTAATAGGAATCTGGTATGGCTAAGATCACTTTAGACTTGACATCTAAGGTCTGCTGAGGTCCCCATCATGCACAGGAGGGGGAAGGTTAAATGGCTCTGTATAACTGAGGGGCCCCATATCGAAGGGGGCAGTGCTCCAGTCTACCATGTGGAGAAAGGCAATGTTTCATTTTATATTTCCCTCTGGAGCTTATCTGACATCTCTGCATTCTAAACACAAGAGAAAAAACAATCTATGATTCACATTCCTTAAGTTCATTAATCCTTTTGGACCTTTTAATGATAATGAGTCTTTATTGATCACATAAACACATGCACATTGAAATTCTTTTCTTCCCATATCCCAGCATGTCAGGAAGCTAGGGTCAGAGCGCAGGGTCAGCCATGATACAGCACCCCTGAGCAGAGAGGGTTAAGGACCTTGCTCAAGGGTCCAACAATGGCAGCTTGGCAGTGCTGGAACTTGAACCCCCGACCTTCCGATCAGTACCCCAGAGCTTAAACGCTATGCCCCACATAATCAACAAGAAGCTGTTTTTTGCATCGGTGCACCTATCCTTCAAGTAGTTACAAAATAAGGGGTCACATATTACATATTACAAATTATAATATTAATATTAATAACATCATCTTTACACAGACAAAATGATCATAGTCATACTTCAGCTTCGTACATTATGATGAATCAGGCTAATCTCTTATTTAGAAAATAATTTAACAATTGCATGCAAATTATGGTGCAAACATAATTCCAAATGGTATTTGCTATAAAAAAAAAAAACATTTATTTCTCCTTAGACACTTACCACATTTTGGATAAGCCACCAGCATTATATCATTGCTCCGTGCCTCTACAGTCTCCAAAGCTCGGAGATTCTCCTCTGGGCTTATGACAACAGGATAGAGTACACCATTATACCTGTAGAGTTTCTCCTCCTCCGTCATGCTCTTGGCCATCTCTACTTTGGACTGGAACTTGGTTGGGAACGAGTTCATGTTCGTGTTGTGTTCTTCCACTGTCTCCATTCTCTGTATCCCTGCTTCGGGTTTTCCCACTATTTTTATGCAACTGGACTTAGATGAATGGCATTGCTGTCTAGAAGTAGGTGAACAAGCATCAGGGACTCTGTGACTGGATGTGTGGTGATAGGTGGAGCAAGGAGAGAAAGGCACATCCCTTTAATACCACATGAATAAGGAATGGGAGGTTTCTAGTTGCCTCAAGGGCTGGTTTCCTGCCTGTCAAGATGATGAACAGACTGATCAAATGCTTTTAAAATGTTTTAGGGAGGCCACAACAGGGAAATAACACTCATGCAAGCACTTTCATTCTAACCAGCAGAAAGCATTATTGTTGTAAAAGCAAAGATTGATGGACAGAGAGTAAAATAACAAGAATAAAGGAAGCACATCGACCTAAATTGCTGCTTGTTACTCTATGTAAAGTTAATGTTCCAGTTGATATTGTAACAATGATAGTTTAATATGTGAGTCCCTAATAGATTCACCCTGTCTATGCACTGGGAAAGATGATGTGAGAAGCCACTTTATGCTCTTTAAAAAACAAACAAACAAACAAAAAACCCTTAAATGTAAACCCTTATTTGTAAGTTGCTTTGCATAAAAGCGTCTGCCAAATGAATAAATATATATGTAAATGCAGTGCCCATTCACCAATTGATGTACCCTATCTTATAGTTTCTTAAACTCTACTTAAATTCTACCCAAACTTTGGGTTGAGCCTTTTGGGTCATTTACTTGGCTTATTTTCTCAGTCTTGTGTAGTTTTCTGTAACCCAACTGCTCGGTTAGTAACTGGGTCATTTTCACTGACAATTGAATCAATGCACTCCTCCCCCACCCCAAAGCATCATCCAAGTTCCATGGGTCAAATCAACTCAGTTTGAATTCGCCTCAGGTGGAGGTTGCGGTTTTCACACGAACAGACTGGTAGACTTATTTGTAGAAACATACTCAGAAGGGATGCATTAATATCCTACACACTTTTTGTGTTATTACTATTTCATCACATTTTGTGTTAAATTATCCAATAAATATGTGGTAACTTGTATAATAAACAGGACCACAAAAGAGGTTGTACCGAGTGGTAGCTTTAATATGAAAAATAACATGAATGCTGTAGCATAAGAACGCTAGGAACACAACACGTGCTTCTCGTAGGCGACTTCCCTAGCACACCTTTTCTCTCCACGAAGGTAGTGCAAAACTACTCTCTAAAAACATAGACTCCCCCTAGTGGTAAGAAATGTAATTACTATTTGGTAAGTATACAACAAAATATGTTAGAAAAGAAAAAAAATATTAAAACGAGTGACCATCTACAATGTGTTAAATTATTGTCCAATCACATTGCGGACTGCACTGCCGATGTCATCATACAATGTGGACTTGCCTCAAAGTGAATGTTCGTTGCTTTGAGCTTTTGATTGTGACAGTAGAGCCGGAGTCCTGAGGCAAGGAAACCAAATGACATTCTTCACTATTTAGAGTTAATGCTGCTAAAATTGCCTGGCCGGGATTGTGATATTTAGGCAAGGAGCTTTCGAAAATGTATTAACTGGAAAACATTAACTCAGCGAGAGATAATTAACTTTACCTATAGAGATGGCTTCAACAGTGGAACATTTTTCCATGTACTGCTTCCTCAGTGTTGGCATTACACTACTAGTGTCATGTGCTCATGATGGCTGTGAAATATGGACTGAGGTTATTCTATAATTCTCTGGGTCTGCATCTTATCTGAGGCTCTGAGTTAGGGTTAGCTAGCTGGATAAGTGATGCTAAACTAGACGCTCACTTGAGTAGATAGCATTACTTTGCATACAGCTCGGGGTAACGTTAGACATTCTCATTACCTTTTTGAAAGTTAATGGTAATGTGGCATTACAGCTGGTCACCATGGTGTAATATAGAGAGTGGGTTAACGTTAACTGCTTTTAGCAAGTGTTTTGGACTTTTAGCAAGTGTTTTGGTAGTAATTAGCATTAGGAGGATGGGTTAGAGCCATGTTTCTTCATGTATTTGGTGAATGTTAATGCCGGTTAACAGGTGCAGACAGTCAGTGGCTAACAGAACTTAGATAGCTCAGTAATGTTGCGGCAAAACGTTCTTCACAATGTTAACGTGACAAAAAGAGAGGATGGGGTTACAGTAGATTGTAATGCTTTCCACTTTCTCTGTAACGTTGGTTGACTTTTGCTTGTATTTCATCATTTGTAAGTCGCTTTGGATAAAAGGGTCTGCTAAATGAATAAATGTAAATGTAAATGACTTAAAAAAAGTGACTGTCTGGATGTGTGCATCTTTCCTTTTAATTTTCTGACTGCAGCAGGTAAACATCAACTTCCTGTCTTTGCACCTCCTCTTCCCTTTCCATACAATGTGTTTTCCTGGGAGAGGTAGGATTTTATTTAGCTCTGATAAATCTAATTTCATCTTTACCTTAAAAATTACTTTTAAACTAATATTCTTTTTCTAAATCATATTTACTGCATTATATTCCATGTATGATTTATTATTTTCATGGTTTTACTTTGTTATGATTAGTTTTATGCATCATCTGTGAACTTGAGGCACGTATTGATTGCAGTGAACTTCTAATTTATTTTACAGGAATGTTGAGGGCGAAAGCACACTGTTTGAGACTGTTATCTCTTTGTAAGTAAATGAAGATTCAACCCAGTTGCCATCCACCTATTTTTGCTTGTATTTCATCATTTGTAAGTCGCTTTGGATAAAAGGGTCTGCTAAATGAATAAATGTAAATGTAAATGACTTAATTAGGTTGTGCAAAAAAAACAATTGGCAATGAGGTGCTAAAGGCTGGAAAATAAATATTCGCAAGCTATCTAGATTTTCCTGGTGAGGAGGCACAGTGCCATTTTTTTGAGGAGAAAAAGGAAGGCAAATTTTAAAAAAAAAAAAATTTGTGAATTTTAAAAAACTTAAAAAAAACCCAAAATTTTTTTTTCTTTTTTTTTTTTTTAAAAAAAAAAAATTTTTTTTTTTTTTTTTTTTTTTTTTTAAAAAAAAAAAAAAAGTTTTTTTTTTTTTCTTTATATTTTAAAATATTAATATATTATTTATATTTTTTTTTTTTTTTTTTTTTTTTTATTTTTTTTTTTTATTATAAAAAAAAAAATTGCTTGTTAATTTTGTGAGCATTTTAGCAGAATTTTAGCATACAAACAAATTGCATTTTTTTAGGATAACTGTAGAGATAAAAGTATAAACAACACTTCTCTGTTATTTTTAAAAACACATTTTGCATGTGCTACTAACACACTGTGTTAAAAGCAACACAAAATGTGTTATCCTTAACTAGACATGCAGGTGTGTTAAAAATTAACACATGAATGAGTGAAGGTTCGTATCAATATATTTACCTATAAAACCATTACTGTACATTAGAAAAAGCAAAAATGTGCAATAACAGTCCATTGTTATGACATTATATGCACTGCTATTTTTGTTAGCTTTGGCTTGCCTGTTTGCCCACTGGATCGTAAGTTGATTATTCAGTTTTTTGGATGTTTTAAATGTCTCCTTTGATAAAAATCTGACATTTTTGTCTTTAATATTTGAGTCATTTACTTCAAAGTCTATATATAAACACAATTTTACGAGCTCTGGCAATACATTTCTGAAAACCTTCTTGTGTATAAATAAAAGAGATACCATGTTGACATGTTGTTTGTTAATAATGTGGTATATTTGAGATTTTCAAAAGGTAAAAATAACCCTGAAAATATAAACCCATTTCTGAAATAAAACAGCAATTTAAAACTAAATATCAACAATTTTTCTAGCAGTTTTCATTTAATTTCTTACAGCTTTTTCCAATGCAATTCTTTGTAAAGTTGCAATTGAAACTTTAATTTTAATACTTTTAATTCTGTTGCATTGTCTTTTTTTGCCATACTTACACACTGTGATGGTTTTTTATTAAAACAATTTGGTTGTAATACAATTGTTTTAATATTAAATATTAATTTTAAAATTCAACAGTATCCAGATGGAAACAAACTTAAAACGAGATATAACCATTCTATGAGGTGAATGTGTAACATTATAACCAAGAAATCCATCCACCTTTATTGCATATTTTTCCCCCTTTAATGAAAGCTAATGATCAGAGATCATAACATGTTACTCAAATAAACACAGCTTTGAAACCTGAGTGTGGATAAATAATTTTGTTTTTAGGTGAACTGTTCCTTCACAACAAAATCTACTACAAACTATGTACAAGTTACTCAGAATTAAAAACAAAATTTGACATATATTTACAGTCCATAGTGATAAAAGTTGCCATGCATTTTCTCTGCATATATAATGACATTACTCATTAGCACAGCTGGATTGCATGCATGAGAAACTGCACAATCCTGCTGCCTTGTAGTCAGCTGTTGCTGCCTTGTAGTCAGCTGCTGCTTCAGCCATTCTCTCGCTGCTCCTGGTCTCCCATCTCTGGGTGAACACCACCCACCGTTGAGGTGGTAATGCCTCACCCATAACAATGCACCCAGCTCTGTTCCTGTGAATAAATAGCTTCATACATAGCAGTTAGTTGTCTCATATATGCTCTTGGTTCCATCTGCAATTACTCCAGTGGTAGTCCTTCATAAGGAACAGACATGGGTCGACCCGTAAGCATTTCATGCGGTGTTAGATACATATTTCTGTTAGTCTGCATGCGATAGGTCATTAGTGCAAGAGCTAGAGCATCTACCGAAATATGGTTAGTGTCAGCACAAATTGCGTTAAACTTGAGATGGTATCTCAGATCTAGGAACTACCTCTCTGGTCAAAGAAAAAAAAAATCACTGTTCCAGCAGTCTTCTGATGGCATTGCCTCCCTCCATCTGCTAAACCTGTCTATCACCAAGCGCTTAAACGACCTTTCTGACATTGATATGTGCCCTCTTGACACTGATTTTACTTTTCTGACATTATTTTTGAGCACAAATATCACACTCAGATTATCAGCCACCGCTGCCTGTAAGTACAGAGATCATTCCTCTAGCTGTTTTATCTTTCCTCTACCTTCCCCCTCGCACACTGGTTAAAACCATGGGCATCTGAAATACACACAGTGCAAAGTGCTGTAGGTACAATCAGAATTCAATTAACTATTTTGCTCGGTATGTTAAAGTGGCTGAAAGGAAATTCTCTTTTATCATCTTATATTTTATATTATGTACCCTTTTATATCATGAACTGCTCTCAAATATATGATGAACGTAATCATTTAGTTACCTCTTTGAATAAGCTGATCAACTGCTATCCTTGATTATATTATTATGTACTTCTGTGTCAACATGACATGGGACTTATTTTGTATCATAACTATGTGCTGTGTGTTTTGACTAAATCTGTCCGACACTTGGATCAGTAGAAACCGTCCACGCAGTGCTGTTATCAATGTGTACAATATGTATAAATACTTCTGTTTTGACTGAATAAAAAATAATTTTGTGTTCATTTCGGACTCTCCAGGTGCGCGCCTGACTCTGCAGCAAACCACACTTTCTAGCTCATAGCAACATAGAACTAAAAGTAACTCAATGTTACTAGAAGGTAATGGTAAAACAGGCTGGAAGGCATGACGGAGATCGAAAAGGCGTACATGGTATATTCCTGTGGGGTGAAATCTAACAGTGGCGTTCCAATGTTTTATTCTAAAACCTCACTGCATTCGAACAACTCCAAACAAATGACACAATCCATGGGCATAAGAGTCAGTATCTATCTATCTATCTATCTATCTATCTATCTATCTATCTATCTATCTATCTATCTATCTATCTATCTATCTATGTATCTATCTATCTATCTATCTATCTATCTATCTATGTATCTATCTATCTATCTATCTATCTCTATCTATCTATCTATCTATCTATCTATGTATGTATCTATCTATCTATCTATCTATCTATCTATCTATCTATCTATCTATCTCTCTATCTATCTATCATATATATATATATATATATATATATATATATATATATATATATATATGTATACTGCTGTAAGGGAGTTACATGTAAGGGAGTTACATTATGCTGTTTAAGTGTTCCCTTTATTTTTTGAGCAGTATATATTAGCAATTCTACCCATAACCAGTTTGCACTCTGCAGTGATAGCTTTTAATTCAGCCAATAGGGCAGAACAGGGTGCTCATAATGTTGGTGAAAGTTCAGACACAAAATCGTTCAGATGGAATGTCAAAAAATTTCACATTTAAGCTCGAGGAAATATGAATTTTGGCTAGGCAATCATGAGTGTTCTCCATGACTGGCTCCACAGAATTAATTAGGCAATACAACACTACAGTTGGTGTATTAGGCGCTCTTAAACCTCAAAATAGAAATGACCTGGTGTGATGAGTGTAAGATCAATGTGTGAGAGAGCAATTTTCCCAGTGATCTGCACTAAGAGAGCAGCTCCAGCCATGGCATGCAAACATGCTGGCAATCCTTGTGCCACCAAATCCAATGTTTTCAATAAATAAACTAAAGATCTGCATGTAAGAAAAAGTCTTTGTTGTAGGTTGCCAGCCATAGTACAGGTGCAGAGCATAAATCCATTCAATGTCAGGCTTTTCCAAAGAACACCCAGATCTCAGGATTTTGTCTTGAAGAGAGCAATCAGTGATCCACTGCAGACCATACTTGATAACGTCCAGGAAGCTTAACATTTGTTGTGCTTTATGGGGCGGAGGATGACCCCAATCATGTCCTGTCGGCCTTGGGAGCGTGCGAGGGAGTCTCTGACCACAGAGGAGTACACCGCAGGGGAGTCCACTGCCCCTGAATGAGACACTACCAGGTGTACTACTGATCTAGGAATGTTAAGGGGAGTAACGGCCTTGTGCTCTCACATGCAAAAATATGTGTCAAGCAGCTCCTATTTAAGTGATCCTATTGTGAACAGGTGTGGCAATAATCAGGCCGGGTGTGGCTAGAGAAATTGAACTCAGGTGTGAACAACCACAGTTATAGTATGTTTACGAAGGGGGCAATCACTTACACAGGGCCAGTGGTTGGATTTTTTTCACCTTTAATAATAAACAACTTCATTTACAAATTGTATTTTGTGTTTACTTGTGTTGTCCTTGACTATTGTTTAAATTGGTTTGATGTTCCGAAACACTTAAGTGTGACAAACATGCAAAGGAACAGGAAATGAGGAAGGGGCAAACACTTTTTCACACCACTATTATATATATATATATATATATATATATATATATATATATATACACAACATACTAAAAGTAAAGGAGCTACTGGGATGACTGGTTAATTGATTTAGCAACTTTTGTGTAAACTGCCAACCTCTTCCAGCCTTAAACATTGGTTACTGGGTGTGTTGTATTGCAGAACTTATCATAGTTGTTATCAGAGCTTGCTGTAATAATGCTAGACTAAGTGGGCATGTCCCTTCATAATTTACTGAGGATTGAGGATATTTTTGATATTGTTTAAAGGACACAGGATTACTATACTTCAGCTATCTTAATACAGTGTACATGTTACTTGCCGTGCTTCAACCTTATGTAGCCCATAATGTGCCAGGTAGGTTAGCGTGTTCAGGATGAGGGATGCCATCATCACTGTCCCAATGTCACAATTTGGAAACTGGAGACAGACAACTGGGAACACACACCTGCAAACCTCATCATTAAATGTTCAATTTATGCATTTCTTAAATTAGCAGCTGATATTATTTCATCTCTTTTAACTTATCTTACTAATCTTTCATTAGACAACGGGGTTATACCAGAAATTTGGAAATCAGCTTTTGTTGTTCCTATATTAAACCATGTCATGATTCCCCCATGCAGCAGCGCGCCTGGGGCGCTTGTGCGCATGCGCATGCCTACGTGTCACGTGGGTTATGGTATTGCCTGCAGCTGTTAGCAGTTGCGGGCTAATGAAGCATAGGTGTATATATACGGTGAGCCGTGCTTCACATGGTGCGGTTAAATAAATGAATGTATCTACGTATATATTCCATGTATAGCTCGAGTGCGACTATAGCGAGTCTTTGATGTCATGTTTATGCCATAGCCATAACCTTATCCTTAGAATTAGCGTTAGCCATAGTCATAGTTAGTTAGCTTAGCTTAGTTTATTGAGAGAGCTATGTTTCTTGTTTCCGTTTTGCTTTCGTCACTTAAATAAATAAAACTCATCGTACGTCTGCGATTGCATCCTGCCTGCTTCCTTCCCGTCACGGCTTGTGACAGATTCAACCACCTCACAATGGACGCAGCACGAGAATGGAGAGGATGCCGAACTGGGGAGCCTATGCCAAGTATGACCCGCTCTTCGACCTCTATTATGAGGAGAGAGACAGAGCCATCACCGGTCATCCCGTGAAGCAGAATCCCCTCATTTCCAAATCTGCGGACCCAATAGCCACAGCCAAGTCCCACGTCCCAGCCACAGCCAAGTCTCAAGTCCCAGCCACAGCCAAGCCCCAAGTCACAGCCACGCTTCACGTCCAAGCTCCTACCGTCCAAGCTCAGTCTCAAGTTCCTGCTGTCCAAGCTCAGTCTCAAGTTCCTACCCAAGCCAAGCCTCAAGGTCCAGTCCAGGCCATGCCTCCAATCCAAGTCCACGACGTCCAAGCCCAGTCTCAAGTCCACAACATTCAAGTCCAAACCCAGTCTCAAGTCCACGACATCCAAGTCCAAACCCAGCCTCAAGTCCACGATGTCCAAGGCCAAACCCAGCCTCAAGTCCATGACATCCAAGGCCAAACTCAGTCTCAAGTCCACAATGTCCAGGTCCAAACCCAGTCTCAAGTCCATGATGCCCAAGTCCAAGCCAAGGCTCAGGTGCCTGACATCCAAGCCATGTCTCTAGTCCAAGCCATGTCCCTAGTCCAAGCCATGTTTCAAGCAGTCCAAGCCCAAATCCTGTCCCGAGTTCCTGACATCTCTTCCAAGCCAGCTGTTCCGGAAAATCCGGTTCAGTTCATGCCAGAGTCCGCTAAGGCTAGCCCAGAAACTTTTTTTTGGGGGGGGGGCAACGACGACAGCAGGGCTCCAGCCCAAGGCCTACGGGGAGGTCTCGGCGGTGGAAACCCTGCCAGCTGAGGACGCTGTCCTGCTGCCCTGCACAGCCGAGGAAAAGGTCCTGCTGTCCAGCCCAGCTGAGAACGTTGCTCAGCCTCCATGTCCAGCTGAGGACATCGCTCAGCCTCCACGTCCAGCTGAGGACGTCGCTCAGCCTCCACGTCTAGCTGAGGACGTCGCTCAGCCTCCACGTCCAGCTGAGGACCTTGCTCCGCTTCCCTACTCCACCAGGAACAGCGTAGAGTTTCCTGGCTCTGCATGGGACATTCAGCCCAGGGGCCGCCAATGAAGGGGGAGTCCACTTGGCACTCCAGGAGGAGTGCTTTTTTGGGGGGTTAGCCATAGTCATAGTTAGTTAGCTTAGCTTAGTTTATTGAGATAGCTATGTTTATTGTTTCCATTTTGGTTTTGCTTTCCTCACTTTGTAAATAAAACTCACCATTCATCTGCGATTGCATCCTGCCTGCTTCCTTCCCGTCACGGCTCGTGACACAGGGAAATCCCACTATAAGAGATAATTACAGTCCAATCCCAAAGCCTTTTTTCCTATCAAATAATTTTAGAAAGCCTTTTCAGTGAACCGTTGACATGTTATCAGTTTGCAAAAAAGTCTAAGGTCATAAAAACATATGTTTAAACAGAAATATGTTTAAGTATTTATTCATATATTGAGTCACCTCGACTTTAACGTGCAGTGTGAAGTTTGATAACTAAAAAATCTCTCGCATGCTCTCTCTCTCTCTCTCTCTCGCACACTCTTTGTTTAGATGAACGTCATCATGTAATTTAAAACACTTTCATTCAGTTTCCAAACAGGGAAACAAAACACACGGAATTAAAATTAAAATTAAAAGAATGATTTGGAGCTCCAGCGTGCATGCTTCTGACCAGCCGTGTACACAATCTAAATATGGAACTGTATACAATCCGCCCAACACAGTCTCAATCCAGCCTCCTGGTGTCATGCCAGGAGACTCAGGAGCCAGGCTGGACGGAGACCCTCCCCCATAACTTGGAACACAACACGCACAGTAACACCATAATACTAGACAAACAATATACACACATTACACTGTCTTAGGCAAACCACACAGACAGTTTTGCAAAACACCAATCATTTTGAGTTATGACAACTTAATTTCAACCAACGAACTACACTGAGATGGAGAAATCACCTTTTCCTCTACAATCAAATGTATTTTCAATTAAAGCTCATTTAATAATCTATATAATAAACACACGTTTTTAACTTGATTACTCATCAGGTTGTTCCAACTAGTTTTTCCCCATTATTTAAAAGGAATTTAAGTGTTATGTACTTAATTACCATAATTATGAACACAATTTTTTTTATAACTCACTAACTTCAAGTTTTATAACAATAGTTACTAAACTACTACAAATATTATACCGAACATCATACATATATGTACATATATAGGCCACACCTGTCTATAAGCCGCAGATGTCCACGTTGTAACATGAGATATTGACAGATTTTTTTGACAGATAGATTTTTTAAACTTTTAATTAAATACGTACCATAAATGTTTTTTTCTGAACAGTGCCTGTAACACGGCTGGTTAAAAAAATAAAAAAATACAGTTGCCTACCAGGAAAAGTCATTGATCGCTATCTTCATCTTCCTCCTGCAAACTAAAACCACTAAAGTCGTCTTCTTCAGGGTCGGAATTGAACAGCATCAGAATTACCGGTACTTCGTCACACACCACCTCTGAAAGCTTCTGTCGTCTTTTTGCATTGAGTCAGTTCTTCACGCTGCCGTCTCCACAATCTCACCATCGATTCATTGATGCCAAGCTTACATGCAGAAGCTCTATTTCCTTCTTCGACAGCCAGATCGACTCGCCTTTAACTTGAAAGCGGCATCATATGCATTTCTTTTTAGTGTGAGTGCGTTTGATTTAATTCGAACAGTTTCATCGGTCCACTTTGACCTGTTCGGTAATTTCATTGGTCCGATGTTACGAGGCTAAATGTTTTGGCGGTGTTACGAAACAGGACTGGAGGCGGATGCAGGTGCAGATCGAAGTCTTTATTAAACACGTAACTCAATAAACAAAGAGAACTCTGTCTTCACCAGAAAACGAGAAACTGGAATCGTGGCATAAAACGAGATCATGAATCAAGGCATGGAAACAAACGATACAAACGACATCACCTATCTAACCTTTACCAACTATAATACTGAGCGAAGTGCTCAGTAACTGAGGGGTTTAAATAGTAACCATAATCAAACCAACCAATGGACACCTGGGGCACATTAAAGAACTTAAACTAAATGCTCAAGCAGGAACTGAGCGAACCAAAACTAAGTCATGTGACCAGTCAGGAGCCGTGCCACAGTGCCCTCTGCTGGCCATGGTGTAACAGGCGGCATGAAGTTCATTAGCCCGTAAAAATCCATAAATTAGCCGCATCATTGTTTAAGCCGCAGTGTTCAAAGCGTGTGAAAAAAGTAGCGGCTTATAGTCCAGAAATTACGGTAGACATGAATTTCACTATAGAATGGGCCCATACACAAAATATACAATTTTTAAAATCTCAAAATCATTTGAAGGGAATGATGTTGTCACGGAGTGGATAATCGTAACGGAGTGGATAAAGTACGGATGCAATCGCAGTTAAAAATTAGAGTTTTATTAAATGAGATGCAGGCAGACAAATCCAAAACGTAATCCACAAACAGGCGAAGGTCGGGTGAACGGCAAACAGGCGTATATAGGGGAAAGCAGAGATCAAGTTCGTGGTACATAAAACATGGTCGAGAGATCTAACATGAAACAAACATGAAACTAACATGAAACGTGAACAAAGACGTGGACCTGGGAGCAGATAACCCAGTGTGAACTAAATCTAACATGAGCGTGAAAACTAAGTTTAATTAACTGCGCCGTGTGTAGCACTGCTCACGGTATACTTGCCGGCATGAATCGTAATCGCAACCAGCTGAGGGCAATACAGAATACACGTGACAACAACCAATGACAGGATGATGAGGAGACATGACAGAAACATAAACAAAACCCACATGTCCAGCTGTCACTAAGGAAAAGCACATGCTCTCGCATTTGCGCCATAGAGCACGTTGCCACAAGGGTAAACTGTGACAGATGTACAGTCACAAAACCAATTGGAAAGTGTTCATCTAGGTGTCAGTTATGAGATACATCTTTTAGATTTTTGATATATACAGACTTTTCCCCCCTTTGGAGTGGCATATTGCTTGGGGACCTGAGCAGATTCTCCAAAGAGAATACTTAAGAAATAAAAACAAGGGAAAAAATTGTCATGTGGAGCAGTGGTTCTCAATAGTGAAGAATCACATATTACACAGAAAAAGGTTCCTGCGGTCTGCAGATTTCATTACAAAGATGTTTACATTTACATTTACATTTATTCATTTAGCAGACGCTTTTATCCAAAGTGACTTACAAATTAGAAAATATGTTTAATGGCTGGTGGGGGAGGTAAAAAAAATTATTCATACCTTTGGGAAATGCACTGCTCTTATGACAATTGAAAAATAATCTGTGAACATAAAGGAATATATTAACTTACGTAAAAATGACAGTGTTAAGCCATTATTGCGACCTCTATATTGAATAAATGATAATGAAAAACTGGATGAGGTAAATATAATTAATTTTTTATCTTTTGTTCTTAGACAATTTTCAAGTGGTTTTGAATAACAAAGACCAGGGACACAAGATTTTTATACTAGATCACTACACAGCAAGTGTTAAACTTCATGGAGAACAAGATGAAGTATGGAGAAACAGTCTCTCAAAGGTAAAGATTGTCTTTATCTTTTATTATCTTTAATAATTTAATTCAATTCAATTTTATGTGTATAGCGCTTTTACCAATGGACATTGTCTCAAAGCAGCTTCACACAAACAAACACAGCATACAGATTTTAAGTGTGTGAATTTATCCATAATAGTTTAAGACAGTTACATAACAATTAAATGTCATAAGTGTTTTATTTTATTAACATTTTTTTAAATTTCAGGTGGACTTTGATGACTACGAAGGAATGATAAGTTTCCTGAATGTCAAACGGGAATCATTGGATTTTTGGTGAATAAATTTTATAGTCCTTTTTTAATATACAGTATCTCACAAAAGCAAGTACACCCCTCACATTTTTGTAAATATTTGATTATATCTTTTCATGTGAAAATACTGAAGAAATGACACTTTGCTACAATGTAAAGTACAGCTTGTGCAGCTTGTGTAACAGGGTGAATTTGCTGTCCCCTCAAAATAACTCAACACACAGCCATTAATGTCTAAACCACCTTTTACACCTCTAAAACCCTTTTCTCTCTTTTCCTTTTTTTTCCTTCCCACCCTCTTCACTCTTTCTCTTCTCCTCCTTTTTAAAATTTTTTTTTAAATTTTTTTTTTCTCTTCCTTCCCGTTGGAGGGGCCCAAGTTTTTGTTAAAAATGTGTTTGGTCTCATTGAAGAAATGCTTCAATTTGGGTGTGATTGTCATTGTTTTTATATTATCAACATGCAAACTAAATAGTGTGCATATGTGTGGTAGAAAGACTGAGGTGAGTCTCACTTAGGAGTAGAGGAGTAAGACTAAGAACTCCAGTGGCAACCTGTGAAGCTCTGGTGAACTCCATGCCCAAGAGGGTTAAGACAGCACTGGAAAATAATGGTGCCACACAAAAAAATTGTTTAACATCTAGGAGACTTATTAGGAGGGCTGACTATGCCAATATCCAGCGGCTTTACAAGCTGAGGAAGAGGGACGCTGCCGAATGAGCTTAGATGTGGAGTAATGGATCAGGAAGAGCAGGCGTGGGAGATACTAACACCGATCTCTGAAAGAAAAGTAACTGATGCACTGTGGGGGATGGGTGCCACAGCAGTTGGGCTGGACAAAGTTGAGGTAAAGGATTTGCTCCATTGGCACCAGCCCACGCTGGCTGGGTACCTGAATCTGATTTTAGCACTTGAAGAGCTCCCTAAAATTCTGACCACAGCCCGAGTGGTGTTCCTTCAAAAACAGGAAACCCGGTGACGCCCGGGGAATTTAGACCGATTTCAATTACCTCTGTTATCACAAGAACCTTCCATAGGATTTTAGCACGCAGGATTTGTTCGAACATAACATTCTTTCCTCTGCAATATGCCTTCTTACAGAAGGATGGATGCCTGGAGGCAAGCTCCCTGCTTCATGCTATCCTGAGGAGGGCGCACGACAAGACACAGTCAGTTGCAATGGCCTTATTAGATCTGGCAAAGGCCTTTGATACGATCGCTCATGAGGCCATCATTGATGCGGCAAAGGCCAGTGGCATTCCATCGCCCTTATTGAATCATCTTGAACATCTATACAAACATTCGACTGTGTACTTGGATGGGACTTTAACAAAGTGTGAAAGAGGTGTTCGACAAGGAGATCCGCTGTCCAAAGTTCTGTTCATATTAGCTATGGACAGAGCCGTGAGGGCGACACTCCCGGAATTAGGAGTTGATCTGGGCGGGTGTAGGGTCGATGCACTTACATATGCGGACGACCTGGTTTTTTTTGCGGAGTGCCCATAAAGGCTCCAAGAAAAATTGGATGGGCTGGAGCAGGCTTTAAGTTTGAGAGGTATGACTATTAACATCAAAAAGTCAGCTGGCCTTACCATCGTAAGAGAAAGTGTATGGTTCTGGAACTGTGGAGGCTAAGGACAACGAGTGGAGTAATTGCACCGATGGGAGTACAATCTGTACAGAGCTACTTGGGTTTGAAGTTCACCTGCAAGGGGAAGGTGACCCCCAAGCACACTGGGAGGTTGGAGATGATGTTGAGAGAATTATCAGAAGCTCCCCTGAAGCCGTATCAAATGCTGGAAATCTTAAAGTTTTTCCTCTTGCCCAAACTAACTCATGAACTGGTGTTGGGGAACGCACATAGAAACACAATGAAGAGAATGGACACTTTAATAAGATCTAGTGTCCAGAGATGGCTGAGGGTACCAAATGACACCCCGGTGGGGTATTTACATGCCAAGGTGCAGGATGGTGGTCTGGGGATTCCCTGCATTAGCTCATCAGTCCCTCTAGCCCAGAAGTCAAGATTCCAGAAGCTTTTAACAAGTAAGAGCATATATTGCGTGTCCGTTGTCAACCAGAAATCATTTATGAAAATCGAACGAATTATAAACATCCCTTGCAGGGTGGCTGGAATGGTTATAACAACAAGGGATGAAGCCCAACATGCGTGGGCTTCACAGTTGCATGATGCTGTTGATGGTAGAGAGCTTACAGTTGGTAAGATCGACAAGGCAAGCCACCTCTGGCTACAGAAACCAATGAGAGTCTTCCGTTTACATCTTAGGGGAATCCAGCTGAGAGGCGGAGTTCTGTCCACGAAGGCACGAGGGTCTCGCGGTAGACCTGACAAGGCAGAGGATATTACATGCCGGGGGGCCTGTGCTATGCGGGAGACATTAAATCATGTTCTCCAAGTATGTGAGGTCACGCACCTAGCCCGCTGTGCCCGCCATAACAGAGTGATGCGGTTGGCGGAGAAAATGCTTAGGAAGGTTGAGCAGAGTATATGGACAGAGCCTGTGATTGCAACTGCACATTCATACATCAAGCCTGACATGGTGATGGAGGAAACGCTAAAGTTGACGGTATTGGATGTTTCGGTGGTGGCTGGACGCCGTAGGACAGAGACATGGAACCTTAAGGTTGAGAAATATGGTTCTTTAAGTAACATCGAGGCCATAAAAAGATGGAGAGAGACGGAGAAGGAGATAGTACAACTCCCGTTGATGTTTTCAAACAGAGGCCTTTTGTATGAGCCATCAGGGGCCGGTCTTCGTTGAATGGGGTTAACTGAGAGGGATCTGAGTTACCTTTGCCTGTCAGTAATAAATGGGTCAATCCATTGCTACGGTTGATACATGATCGGGACAAGATGAGTTATCCAAGTCTGTCAGAGAGAAGGTTCTTTGCCTTTATGATCCGCCAAAAGCGGTGATACCTGATGTTTGCATTGCCATTAGCACCCGGTTAATGGGTGCCTCAGGAAGAGAATTTCAACCTGATAACATGTGTTCTACACTTTGGGCCCAATTTGGACATTTTCACTTAGGGGTGTACTCACTTTTGTTGCCAGCGGTTTAGACATTAATGGTTGTGTGTTGAGTTATTTTGAGGGGGCAGCAAATTTACACTGTTACACAAGCTGTACACTCACTACTTTACATTGTAGCAAAGTGTCATTTCTTCAGTGTTGTCACATGAAAAGATTTAATCAAATATTTACAAAAATGTGATGGGTGTACTTACTTTTGTGAGATACTGTACATGAGACACTGTTATATTACTCTATTCTATAGAGGATGTTCATAATTTGGTTGGCATGAAAAATCCCATTGAATAAATGTTCAAATGAGACAACCTTTCAAACACCAACCATCAAAATTCAAATATAAACTAACCCGTAGAAGGCCATATGCTTTTCACTGTGTCTACACCACACACAAGAGTCTGGAATGGTTGAATGTATGAATGAATGAATGAATGAATGAATTAATTCATTAATCCATCCATCCATCCATAATTTTAACTTTCAGGCCAGACTTTTTCAAACCAACCTCAAAGTTTTTCATTCTAGGTTCATCTATTTAAAAAAAAAAATCTTGCACAGTATCTCCATGCATCATCCAGCCCGGTGTTTGTGGTAGACCCAGCAGGACATGATGAAGAAGCAAAATCCATGCATGCAGACACTAGATTTCAGTAATATGTTTAGCTTGTTATATACTATATGTACAAAGATGGGTGTTTTTTTTTTTGTAAAAATGCACAATGCAGAACATTCATTTAAATTGACTAACAAAGTGGGTCTCTTAAATAAAAAAGATTCACAACATTTATTGTTTGGATTTTGTACTAACATTTGGTAAAAAATATGGTTAAAAAGATTAACCTTAAAGTCGTTTAAATCACAAGAATGTGTTTTTACTGGTTTTGGGGCCTTTTTTTGCTTTATTGGGGTAAGGATAGTAGAGAATTGACAAGGCAATATAGAATAGAAGAATGGGGTGTGATCAGGAAAATACCCTACGAGCTGAGAAACGAACCATTCACTGTAGGAGAGAAGCAATTGATTTGTCACCTTTCTCTACATTTAGACTCAACAAAGATTTAACAAATAAATAGGTTTCTACATGAAGAATGTTCATGATTTTTCTTTATTTACACTGCCTAGAGAGTACTGTCCAGGGTGTACACCGCCTTGTGCCCGATGCTCCCTGGAATAGGCTCCCGGTTCCCTGTGACCCTGAAAAGGATAAAGCGGTAGAAGATGGATGGATGGATGGATGGATGTCTCAGTAAATGTGACTGGGTGGACATCAAATGGAATGGAAGACAAATGAACCATTCCACACAACAGGACTGGTACAGCTATGGAATGTCTGTAATGCAGGTTGGACTTCCTCATTAAATTGTACCACATAAAGAAAA
This sequence comes from Ameiurus melas, assembly GCA_012411365.1. Classification (NCBI taxonomy): domain Eukaryota; kingdom Metazoa; phylum Chordata; class Actinopteri; order Siluriformes; family Ictaluridae; genus Ameiurus; species Ameiurus melas. Next base: position 10,392,813 of record CM022778.1, on the reverse strand, counting down.
ACAAAGAGTTGATCTTAGAACAAACTCTGACACAGTTCTTATAAATTTGTGGAGCAGAATGTTGATTTAGTTCAGTCTTATAAGAAGCCTGGAGTGTAGCCCATTCTGCAGTGAAATTTATGTCTCATTTAACCCTCTTACCTCGTATGGCCGAAAAACCGGCTTGCCAGTCTTTGATCTATTCCCATAAGGACAAAATACGGCTTGGTTGTCTATGCCAAATCCCCGTAAGGCTGATATAGAGAATTTACAGTGTAAACGTTATCCCCGTAAGGCCGGTATACCGGCATTACTCTGCTATGATTCCTTACTTATTTAATTATTATTTTTTGACCTGGAAGGTTGATGACGTCACGACGTGATTATGTTATTACGCCGGAATTACGATGAAGCTGATACATCTAAAACAGTGGAAAAAAAGAAAACATACACAGGTACACGGGCGAGAGTGAGGATTCTAGATAGTGACAGCAGTGAAAGTTCAGGCGATGTTGAAACCAAAACTGATAGTGACATGAACTCTCCTGATTTAGACCCTGATCACTGGGAGGGTTTGGAGTCATAACCTGAGCATTTCTGTGCATTCGTGAAAACACTACCTGCTGGTCTGATTATCACCAGAAAGTTGACTTTTGGCGCTAAAATGCATTTATTTATTATTTACTTGAATTTATTCAAAGGCATTGACCACGCTGATGCTCGTATGGTACTTCTAAATGAGTAGAAGGATTTTACCGAGCATTTTTCTTAATTTCTCTAGTTAAGAATTGTGCTCTAAGTGGAGTAAAAACACTGAACTGCTTCATTTTCAAATTAAGATTACACAAATACATTATTATAAGTTGTTTCAAGGCCTAAAAATGTTAAAATTAAAATGTTGACTTTGGCTCGGGAACTCAGGGTTGGCGTGCTGTTTCTGTAGGGAATATAGGGTTATGGGACATAATACTGTGGGAACTTAGGGGTAAGAGGGTTAAATGTGATTAAATAGCTTATTTTGATAAATATCAGAAATCTAAAAGGTGTGTCTCATAGCTGACACCTAGATGAACATTTCCAGTTGGTTATATGGCTGTAAGTCAGAATCGTGTGTAACTTTAGAGACGGTCCCTTAATTCCAGAGAATATCGAACCTCCAACATCACACCAGCTTTATTCCAGTGAAACGGCTTGTGCTTTACTGCAGGGTGCTTGGTCTTCGAGTGCCGAAGCGGTTTTGAACGCTTCGTTGCGTTGCGTCATTAGAGAGCCGGCTGCCACTCACACAGAGCGGCTTGGTGCGTGGAAATCACCTGTCGAGATAAAATCATATCTCGAGTAAGACTCCTGCTATTGTCTGTTAGATGCAGCTTTCTTTTTCTTGGAAGTCGTGGGCTCGTCTTCTGTCTCCTCATTGGGCCTTTTCCCGTTCGCAAAGAAACGTTCCAGAGACGTTTGTTTTGAACTCATTTTGCTAGCTTGTGGGTTCTTTTATGTTTCAGCAGTAACGTATCACGTGACCGAGACAAGCGTCTTGACATGTGTCAAGAGTTAGACATAGACGGATGTAACGGAGAGAATCCGGTCATTTTTCAAAATAAAACATCGTTCAGATTCAGATATTAAATCAAACGGAAATAATGTGATGTATTCATTAAAGTTATTTATTATTTCCAAATGACCCGCGGACCGGGGGTTGGGGACCGCTGATCTAGGGAACAATAGATGAAATATGTGGCACACTGTATTAATTGCTTGACAACTGCATGACAAATTTGGTTTCTGTTTTCATAAATTTGATTCATTTTGTAGATCTGAATTAAGACAATATTGCTTGGTATCGTGATACTTCAGCTGGTGTAGTATCATATGTTTATGGCATCGTGTACCCAGTTTAAATTTGTATGTACAAAATAAGACAGGTTTCTGACAAAAGTCATTTTCATCAGCTCTATACACACCAATGGACAATATATCATTTGATCTATTATACAGCATACAGTGGGGTATATTTGGTCCTGACTCTTGCACTGAAAAGTGAATTAAACAGGAAGTGACGCATGTCGGTTGTTGGCGATCTAAAACTGGTTTGTCCTCTATTTTCCCGCAGCCTCCTGTACGAACATCTAGGTCTTCGAGCTGTCTTTTTTTTTTTTTTTTTTTTATCTTTACATTTGTTTTATTCTTGAGTGAAGCAATGGCTGGCACTTTGGCCCGTAAAGCTGTAGATCATCTCCGTAGCAAGGAGTTCAGGGAATATCTGATGAGGTAAGTCATGCCTAGCAGTAGCGCTTCACTTAGGCGGTGCAGCCGAGCTTGCTAACATAACTACGTTGTCTAGCTCCATCTACCTAGAATAAATTCAGGTCATTTAGGATACTTGAGTGATTAGCGAGATGAGTATCGCAGTTTTACTCTCACTCGAATTTATGAACATTTGTTATGTTTAGATAAGATTGACGGAAATAAGCTTTGACCGAACTGCTGAAGGGCAAGCTGTGGCCACGTCTCAAATGGCTCACAGCTCCGTGTTCAAGTACACTAGGGTTGTATACGAAACACTGACTTCGACATCCTGCCTAGTACACTGTGTGTTAAAGTGACGGGTTATTAGAGCACAGTCTCCTCTGTTTACATGTCATTCAGCAGTTGCTGAGAGTGCTGACCCACAACAAGCAAATAAACAAGTTCTATTTAAAGTAAACAAACAAAAAGTCAAATCTGGACTTTTTCTCCAAATTAAATGAATGTAGGTCTTTAGAAGAAAGGCTGTGTTAAGTGACCCATCCTCTTTTTCAGGTCAGTTGTTGTCCTGAGAAGGTTATGTATGTGTGTGTGTATATGTATATATGTGTGTGTATATATATATATATATATATAAAATATTTAAATTGAGATCATTTGCAACTTGCTGATGGCTTCACTAATATTTTCCCATGCTTTCTTTATTTCCCCTCACATGGGACCTGGAACATCAGCACAGTAAGTGTGTCTTCATTACTATGCTTTTATAAATTAGGAAAACACTTGGAGACGTGCCATTCTAGGAAAATAATCCTCGAGACCGTGTGGAGATGAGGCCGGCATGAAGCAGAGTCACCGTTACCACCCAGAGTTGATTACTGTCCTATAACAGCATCATGAAGTGTTTTATTACAAATTCCTAACACAGCGATTTGCAAACAGTTACAACCTTTAATTTGTGAATGAGTGACACACCGTTCTTTTTTTTTTTTAACGGTTGGCTTGAAGTTGAGAAGTTAGTTCCTGTTGTTACTTGTTATAACACCTATACGCAGTCATTCTCTCACCAACCGCACTTGAAGCGATTAAGATAAAAAGCAAGCAGACAAACACAGTTTGTCATGTCACAGAGAATCCCCAAAAGTCCTCTGTCCTGAAGACTGGAAACAATGACTCCCCTTACAAAAGGTTAATTGTAATTGTTGTTAATTTACATGTTTTAAAAAATAAACTAATCAGTTTATCAGCTGTAAATGTGGAGGGTCTATCCCTGTGTAAGTTGTCACTTTAGAAATAATCATGTGTTAGATTAATGATAATATAATATTAAGAATAATAAACAGTGTAGTCAGTCAGTCCTTACAGGATTTCTCAGGCATACATGCTTGATTGAATAAAAATCTTGCATATGCAGTTTTTTGTGTGTTTTTTTTTTTTTCTTTTTTCTTTTTCGGAAAACTACTGGAATTTGGTGGAATTGCAATTGCACGGAATTGTTTTGTACGTTTTTTCACTGTGATGTTTGTTGGTGAAGGCGACCTTTTAGTTGTACTCATGTTTGATACACGTGAAGCGAAGAGGGTTTTAGTTGAATGCGCGTTGTGATGACTCACAACACGACTTGGCCCAAATCTGATTTTGCATTAATTTCTTCAGCCTGGTTAATATAAACCTGTGATTTGAATTGCAACCATCACTGGTCAGAGCTGCTGTTATAGAAAATGAACACCTTCTGACCAATTTGAATTTTGCAGTGCTGTGGATTAATGCAAGATGGTAGACATACGTATTTTGCACATGAATACGGCAGCTGATGCACAGTTTAATGGAGAGCTGTACGTCATTACCTTGTTACATGGCCAAATGAGCAAAGTTTGTATGCTGGGCCATGGGGCGCCATGTAGCTGTGGGTAAACTGACTGAAACAAAGCCTCCATTAAACTGTGCATCAGCTTCCTTTAGCGTGTTCATGACCTGTACACTGCATGTCACAGACATTACTCAGCATTTAGGTAATGTTTCTAGAAATGTCTGATTGAATGGATAGGACTATACTGATCTGATTTATTCATTTTCAGCACTTTTGGGGTCCAGTAGCAAACTGGGGGCTGCCGATCGCTGCCATCAGTGACATGAAGAAAAGTCCAGAAATTATCAGTGGACGAATGACCTTTGGTATGTGGTTAACCACTGTTTAACTAGTTTCACAATCTGATACTTTATCTGTGGCCAGTGTGTATACACTCCAAGAAGTATAATATATGGCGTCTTTATTTTTTCTGTATCTGTGCAAAGTCAGCTCCAGACTTATTGGCACCCTTGGTAAGATTGTGATGTAGTTTTGCTTTTAGATTTTTCAGTTAAAGACTGTTTTGCACCCATATTGTTCATAAATCATACACAGGTCATCAACAGTAAAACATCTGTGGAATCTGGAAATGTTTTATTTGTAATATTGAACTTCAACATAATTAAGTATTGCATGCCTGTTGATTTAAATGGATTTAATGCCCTGTACATTTTCCTATCATTATTGTTTATAATAATCAACAATCAACACTGAATGGCCATTTGGTCAAAAACAAAATGTAGGTCTCTGACTTTAGTACAGTACCACTTTTTTTCTTTATATGAAGGTTTTCTTTTAGATTTCTCTCAATTCTCATGTGAGATTAAGTTAAATAAGGAAATATATATATATATTTTTTTTTTCCATAACCCCTTTAACCCATCAAGAGTGCCAATAATTCTGAAGCATTTCTTAAGTAATAGATGCCTCTAGGCCTTTAGCCTTAGTAAATTATAGGTTTCAGTTAAACCTTTTGTCTATCATTTCTCGTGCTATTTATTACCTTGTAGACATAAAGGCTTAATTTTTCTCTTTTGTTAAGACCATTGAACACTGGCACAAAGGTTGCCTTTTCAGGCTTTTGAGATGTTTGATACGCTTTATTATGGCATGATGAGTAACGATGAAAAAAAATGTTTGGTTAAAGCAGCAGTTCAGGTTCAAGTGGAAAACTTAATGAAAGTGAGTGAGGGTTAGTTATCATTTTGCAAACTGTGTCGTGTACCCAGTAGTCTCCTTAGCATTTTATAAACAGCATCTTGCACTGATTTAGAGTTTTTTCACTATATTCGTATTAGCTACTCTCCTCTCACTGCTAACCACATCTGTATTAGCCATATCTTTTAAATGAAGTATTTACACAGCGTGTTTGACTTACTGTTTCACCAGCTCTGACCTGCTACTCGCTGTTGTTCATGAGATTCGCCTACAAGGTACAGCCAAGGAACTGGCTCCTCTTTGCCTGCCATTTCACCAACGAGGCAGCACAACTTGTTCAGGGAGGACGGCTTATTAAGTACAAGTAAGAAGTCATTATCGTGAACTTCTTGTTTTTATTATAACACACTTTACAGTGTGTCCCAAAAGTTTTTCCAGCTTCATTTTTATTGAACATTTCTGCTGAAAATTTCTGCTGTACATTTCTGCTGAACATTTCTACTGAACATTACATTGGAGAAATTAACACTTTTTTTTTTTTTTAGCAAACTGTAACTTTATTTATAAAACATCCTCTACATGATTGCCATTTCTTTGTAAACACACAGTGGGTCGTCTCTCCCAGCTTTGGCTCCCGGTTTGGCAACAGTGTCGTGTGTGTGTGTGTGTGTGTGTGTGTGTGTGTGTGTGTCATGTGCTTGCCATGTTTCTTAAAGTCCATCACAACCTTACAGCTTCCAGATACAGCCATGTGATTGATTTCAGAACTTTTTTCTTTTATCAAAGGCATTCTTAAACACTATCATAGTACTTATACAAGTAAATATGAAAAATTCTGCATTTGCAAGAGATTTTACTATAAAAGAGTTCATTTCCCCTATGTGTGGAGACTTTTGGGACACCCTGTAGTATAGCTGTCTTGTGTGAAAAGAAGCCTAACTTGTGTGCACTTTTGCACTCCTGTGACAACTGGGAATGTCACTAATTCATGGAGGTTTTTTTTTAACCTTCTGCTTTAATTATGTGTTTAAAATGCCCTTGTTTTGTTAGTGAGTTTAACCCTCTTACCTAGTATGGCCAAAACACCGCCTTGCCCGTCTTTGTCCTATTTCCACAAGGGCGATATAGGGGCTTGGTCGTCTATGCCAAATCCCCGTAAGGCCGATAAAGCGGCTTTACAGTGTAAACGTTATCCCCGTAAGGCCGGTATACCGTCATTACTCTGCTATGATTCCTTACTTATTTAATTATTATTTTTTGACCTGGAAGGTTGATGACGTCACGACGTGATTATGTTATTACGCCGTCATTACGATGAAGATGATCCAAGTGTGAATGTTGGTGTAATATTAGAAGTGAACTAAAAATGCCAAAGCGAAAAGCTAATCGTGTTCCAGCTAAAGTTACACCTACAGTGAACACAGGTACAGCTAAAACAGTGGAAAAAAAGAAAACATACACAGGCGAGAGCGAGGATTCTAGATAGTGGCAGCAGTGAAAGTTCAGGCGATGCTGAAACCAGAGCTGATAGTGACGCAAGCTCTCATGATTCAGACCCTAACCATCTCTGTGCATTCGTGAAAACGGTACCTGCTGGTCTGATTATCACCAGAAACTTGACTTTTGGATGCATTATGCATTAATTAATTAATTAATTACTTGAATTTATTCAAAGGCATTGACCACGCTGATGCTCGTATGGTACTTCTAAACGAGTAGACGGATTTTAGTGAGCATTTTTTGTAATTTCTCTAGTTAAGAATTATGCTCTAAGTGGAGTAAAAACACTGAACTGCTTAATTTTCAAAGTAATATTACAAAAACACATTATTAGAAGTTGTTTCAAGGCCTAAAAATGTTACAATTAAAATGTTGATTTTGGGGCCAATTTTGGCTCGGGAACTCAGGGTTGGCGTGCTGTTTCTGTAGGGAATATAGGGTTATGGGACAAAATACTGTGGGAACTTAGGGGTAAGAGGTTAATAATTAGCTAATATGCTAACAGTGTGACCAGATCAGAGCTGTTGAGTCACAGGACAGCTCAAAGTGCATTTTATTGGGTCATCAGACAAAGGTAAGGGCTTTTCAGGAGATTTTTGCCAAGCTAACACCAGAAAGATTTGGAATTTATATCGCACATTCATTTGAAACATTCTATATAGATACTTAACTTGCTCAGTGTGAATTTTTTTTGCACTTTTAAATAGTTTTTCTTTATAAACATATCTTGTATTAATTTGTTAGTTTATATGTTTGCATATTTATTTTTGTGTGCCTGTTTGTATATATGTCCAGCCATGTGTTCATTTGTTTTTATTCATTTATTATTTAAATGGTGCTTACATATCTGTATAAATATGACCTAAAACATCATCAGATTTTAGTTCTAAAAGTAGATAAAGAATACCCAATTAAACAAATGAGACCTAATTGGTCACTGATTTATTGAGGAAAATTCAATATTACATATGTGAGTGGAAAAAGTATGTGACCCTTTGCTTTCATTATGTGGTGTGAGCCCCTTGTGCAGCAATAACTGTAACTAAACAATTCTCATAACTGTTGATCAGTCCTGCACTTTGGCTTGGAGGAATTTTAGCCCGTTCCTCAATACAGAACAGCTTCAACTCTGGGATGTTGGTGGTTTTCCTCACATGAACTGCTTGCTACAGGTCCCTCCACAATATTTCTGTTGGGTTAAGGTCAGGACTTTGACCTGGCCTTTCTTAAACATTAACTTCATTCTTCTTTAACCATTCTTTGGTATAAATGACTTGTGGGTTTAGGATCATTTTTTTCTGTATGACCCACTTTCTCTTGAGATTCAGTTCACAGACAGATGCCCTGAAATTTTCCTTTATAATTTCCTGGTATAATTCAGTATTCATTGGTCCATCAGTGAGTGCAAGTCCTGGCCCAGATGCAGCAAAACAGGCCCAAACCATGATACTACTACCACCATGTTTCACAGATGGGATAAGGGTTTTGTGCTTGAATGTAGTGTTTTCCTTTCTCCAAACATAACACTTCTCATTTAAACCAAAATGTTCTATTTTGGGCTCATCCGTCCATAAAACATTTTTCAAATAGCCTTCTGGCTCGTCCATGTGATCTTTAGCAAACTGCAGATGGCCAGCAATGTTTTTTTTGGAGATCAGTGACTTTCTTCTTACCATGCACACCATTGTTGTTCAGTGTTCTCCTGATGGTGGACTCATGGAAATTAACATTAGCCAATGTGAGAGAGACCTTAGTTGCCTGGGTTCCTTTGTGACCTTGTGGGCTATTACACGTCTTGCTGTTGGAGTGATCTTTGTTGGTCAAGCACTCCTTTTGAGGATAACAATGGTCTTGAATTTTCTCCATTTGTACACAATATGTCTGACTGTTGGTTGGTGAAGTCCAACTCTTTGGAGATGGTCTTATAACCTTTTCCAACCTGACGAGCATCAACATCTCTTTTTCTGAGGTCCTCAGATATCTTCTTTCTTTTGTTCCATGATACAATTCCACAAACATGTGAATATCAGACTTTGATCCCTGTTCTATAAATAGAACAGACTGTACACTCGCACCTGATTGTCATCCCACAGTTTGAAATCACCTGGCTCTAATGTCACCTTCAAATTAACTGTTAATCCTTGAGGTTCACATGCTTTTGCCACTCACAGATATGTAATATTGGATCATTTTCCTCAATAAATAAATGAGCAACTTTGGGGTGAAAAAATTCATAATTAATTAAAATTATAGGGTAGTAACGATTGAAACCCCAGTCACCGAATCAGTATAAACTATGCTGGATGTTATGAGACCTTCACTTCTGTCAGTGGTGTGTTTTAAATAATTGTTTTATTTGTATTCTCGGCTTTCAATTAATTGTTTATTAGCTTATACCGTGTTTATAAGTCGAGCAGGTATAGTCAAGTGGAAAAATTAGCTAGATACTAAACAATTAGATATAGATTTTAGATTAAATTCTATTTTAAAATCTTGCTTAGTGAATTGTGAATTTTGTGTGGGATGTAGGGACGTTCAATTTTTAGAGTTGAAATTTAGGTCAGGTCAAGTAGGTCACACTACTTGCTACCTGGCTAGTGAGATAAACTAGTAATCAGAATAAAGTAATGAATGCCATTTGTAATTAGCTTCATGAACCCCAAATGAAAAACATTTGGCATTTTGTTGTTCTTTATTTATCTATTGCCTTCTTGGTAAGTTATTGACCTAAAATTTTCAATTATGTTCACTTTGCTAACAAAGTATTGGAACCTTTTGAGAACAGCCTTGTAATTCCATAATAATTATATCTTCTTTCTGTTTTTTTTTCCTTTTCTTTACAGCATGGAGAAGAAAATGGCAAACTGATGAGCAGCTGTTAACCACCAAGCTTTTCTCTGTGCAGACCATAGCTTTCAGAAATCATATTTCAAATACAGAAAACACTTAGATTTTTATCTGATTAATGATATAAATTCCATTGACTTCCCATTCTAAATGATGAATAAAATGTATATAATATGAACTTGACATTTTAGAGGACTGTTACACGCACATTTCCCTTTTGTTTGTTTGTTTGTTAGTTTGTTTTTTAAATGTATGGTACACTTCAAGCTACTGATTTCTGGAATTGTCATGTAAGGTAATTTATTCTGAAACATGGCTGAGTGGTGGATATCAAGATAAACTCACGTTGTAGTAAATAAAAGTAGATTTACTCTGATAACTTTACTTTCTTGCGTCTGCAATCAGATAAATTGGCTGCACAATTAGTGGGCATGTTGATGGCGATTACCAAGAAGAATATAAAACTCTCAATGGGACTCAAACTTGCTGCATGTGTGATTAATTATTGATATTACCTATTAAGTAGGTTAAAGACAAGTAGATGGATAGAAAAGTGTGAATTCCGTTGTGAATGTTAAATAAATCGGTGTAGACACAACTGTGTGTTCTGTTTAAGGTATATGCAAAGAAAGCGTTCTCATGTACTGTTTGTATCATGTGCAGCAAATACACTATATGGCCACTATATGGGTTCGAATTCGGCGTTCGATAGAGTAAGACGTGAAGTTTGAGTCTCCTGCTGACTTCGATTAAAAATTGTAATTAATTAGCAATTTTTTTGGTAATATAATATATCTTGACTTATTCTATTTCCTACTTTTAACTCGGTGGTTAAGACGTCGGGGAAAATCTTGAAAATCGGTGGTAGCATTCAGACAAAACTGAGATCTAGTGTGCGCACCGCACCGTGAGCGCGTCTCCTTCTCGCCGTGAAACAGCAGCCGCGCCTCCCTCTCACCATGAACCCGCACCCGCGCCTCCTTCTCCCCATGAATCCGTAGCCACGCCTCCTTCTCCCCATGAATCCGTAGCCACGCCTCCGTCTCCCCATGAATCCGTAGCCACGCCCCTTCTCCCCATGAACCGACTGCATCCGCATCCCCGAGCGGTGGCCCTGACCTCGCCACACTCAGGTTTGTGTTGTTGGCCTTACTGAGGAAGGACATCGCCGATATTTTTTAAAAAGGAGTTCCAGGAGCATCAGAAGCACCAGAAGAAGCAACAGGAGAATCTTCAGAAGACTCTCAGGGATCCAGCTATCCAGCTCGACCTGCAGGTCATGAAAACACAGCAGGCTAGCGATAAAGTCGCTACCGAGGCCACCATATCAACACTGAAAGGTACCGTTGTGGAGATGGAGCACGCGCTCTTCGGTTACACCGTTGATATAGTTCACATGAAGACCACTATCGAGTCTCTCACTGCGACCGTGACTCAATTAGAGAATAAATGTGAGGATCTGGAGTCGAGGTCACCGCGCAATAACGTTCCAGAGGGCCCTGACACCTGTACAACCGCTGCTGTTAAACTCTTAAAACCGGGGTGAACTGCATCATCTACACAGTGTAGGGTTTGTTTTTGTTTATCTATTTATTTTATTTATTAATATATATATATTTTTTGTTCTTTCGTTATTTATTTTTTCTTTTATTCTTGAAAATAATTTCTTTTTTTCTTTTATTCCGGCTCTACAGATTTCGAATTCTTATATTGTCGGTGCATTATTACTTCGTTATTCTCTTCTTCTTGTATTTTATTTTAATATGCTACACTGTGTAATAATATTAGTTAAAAGTCTTTAAAAGGTATGGACATTATATTTGTTAAAGTGCGCAGACTATTTATTAGATTTGAAGTCAGCAGGGGACTTTTTTCTTACTGGATTTTTTTTTTTAGTAATTTTGTTTAGCTTACTCTATGTGCACTTTGTGGACAACCCTAGGGGTGATACACTGCTGTCTCCTTTGTTTTATGGAGACTTTGGGTGTGTGTCCCTCTTCAGCTCCAATTGGCTATTTATATTCTTATTTTTACTTTAGCTCTTGGGTTTTATAATTATTCTTATATAACCAGCGACAGCTATTGAGTAGCCATGATGAGCGGGGAGGGGGGGGATTTTTATTTATTTATTTATTTATTATTATTATTGTTATTGTTATTGTTATTCTCAATGTAATTTTTGGGAAAGGGAAGGGAGGGGAGGAAAGGTAAATGAATCACATGAATATGAATCACATGTAAATGAATCACATGCATGAATATGAATTACATGAAAATGAATCACATGTAAATGAATCACATGAAAATGAATCACATGCATGACTATGAATCACATGTAAATGAATCATATGAAAATGAATAAACAAACAAAGGAAAAAAAAAAAATACACTATATGGCCTAAAGTCTGGACACCTGACCCTCATACCCAATGTGAACATCCCAGTCCAGATTTAGTCCCACTTTGCTGTTATAATAACCTCAACTATTCTGGAAAGGCTTTCCACTAGGTTTTGTACTTGGTGTTGAAGTTCATCCCAGTGGTGTTCAGTGGGGTTGTGGTCAGGACACTCGAGATCTTCCACAACAATCTTGTCATGCTGGAACAGGTTTGAGCCTCTTGGTAACAATGGAGGGAGATTCTAATACTACAGCATACAAAGACATTCTATACAGTTCTGTGTGTAATGTGGTAGCAGTTTTGGGATTAACCCTCTGTGTGATGTTTAGGAATCCACATACTTTTGCCCATATAGTGTATGTAATATGAGGCCAGGGTAATGGCAGTAGCTATTGTTTTCACCAGTCATCTTTCCCTTATTAATTCACATTTATTCAAACCAAACAAACAGGCATTATTTGTGCATAATATTTTTATATATTAAGAATCACAACATTGATATTTATCACTCCTATATCTAGCATTTTCCATGGAATGTGTTTTGCTGCGTTTAAGAACAAAATTGTTGTTTGTTTTTTTAACTGTTCCACACCACAAATACTGAAACTTGTAAACAAACTTCCCAATTGCATAATGTCTGGACTGTGAAAGAAAAAGACAATTTATATGTAATAATCATTTACACAGACATGCAGTGGAACCATTTAGTTAAAGTATAAAAGCTACCATGACAGTTATAGAGCCAGACAATGATTACATTTGGTACAGATCATAAAAAAAATTACGTTTGTTAATAGGATTGCATTACTAAGCTTAATCTGGTAGTAAACTAACTGGAGAAATTACAGCTTAATTTTTGTACACAGAACATGTTTTGAAAAAAACTAAACCTGTTTTATACACCGTGAGACTGGTGACCTTGTACCTTTATAATGATGACAAATCACTTTCAGGAAGCTGTGATTTTGGTTACAGTTTACAGCACCAATAAACCAAGCCTAGTCACAAGCAAGAGTTGGCAGTTTATGCATATAAATGATTATTTGATATTATCGCTTTATTATTCATTGGATAGTTCAGTTTCAGCGATGCTTAATATAAAGGGTTTGTTTTTTTTAAAGAAATATTTATGACTTATTGTACTACAGAGATGTCTTTCAGCTACAGCTTTCCTTTTTGCCTTCACCATAAAAGAATAACAGCATAAATACAGTACACGTTATTTATTGCACATACTTAAGTCACTGCATTATTTTATCTTTCAGCTGGATTTTCATTTACATTTTTAGTACAATAAAACTTGTACCCTAAAAGTGTCATTACAAGAGTGCAGTCATAATTAAATGTAAATATACTCAAATTGCTTATCTCTTCATCACAGGTCATCACTGGTTATGACAAGATCATTTGCACTTTGATTCTCCAAGATCATGGCTTCCTCATCCTGCACAAAATAAATGAAGTCAACAGATTAAACCCACCATTTATACATTCTTGCTTTTCTTACAACACTCAAAAGGAAAACGATAATAGGTTGGGTCAATACTGAATAGAGACATACACTTGATAAAAGTTCCCAAAATACGTATGTTAAAAAGACTTAGCAAACTAATTAAATGATTGCTCACAGCATCCTTTTCTGCATAGTCCTTCTCCGAGCCTCTGTAGGCTAACACATGGATCAAGGTGTACACTCTGTTATAGGAGACAAAAACAAGCGTAACTCAGCATATGGAATTCTCAAGATCATTCATATTGTATCACGCTGTATTGGCTATAATGTACCTGTGGTAAAGCATAGCCAGAAACTGGATCAACAGTAGTACGGCGAAAGACAGCAGGAACATTAAACTTAGAGGTTCCACCTTCAAAGGTTCATCAGCCAAACTGCCATTGGGCAAATATTTAGGAATTTTGATGCTAATTACGTCATTGCCAATGGCTTGAAGAAAATATGTGGCCACAACCCATAAGACGTTCAAAATAAAGTACAGAAATACTGCCTGGAATGGAAACAGAATAGGAAAAATATGCTTTAATAAGCCACACAAGTTAAATGTGATCTAGATGAGTATTGAGTTTGAGATTGCTAGGATTGAAACCTTGTTCCGTAGGGATTTCAGTTCCCTTTCCACTTGCTCTAGATGACTTTTGGGATCGTCTATCGGTTTCAGGTAGCGCTCTAGCAGCTTATTCCAGAAGTCTGTCTCATCCTGGTTAGGTAAACAAATATGTGATTCAAAGATTAATATGATTAAACTTATTAAAGAGCATCCCCTAACCAGCTGCTTGTCCTCATGAAAATTTTATATATATATATATATATATATATATATATATATATATATATATATATATATATATATATATATATATATATGAAAAAATAGAATGGACATCCCTGAACCTGTGCCTCCAGTATTTGATGAAGTAAACAGAAAGTGACCAATGCTGTCCTTACCTCAGTCAGTCTTGTAACCTGGGGAGCCACCAGGGTTTTCTCAATAGCTCGCTTAACTCTTGCCTCCAGCCTCTTCATGCGGCTGATTTGCATGCGGTTGGTCTTCAGGATCCTCCTTGCTGACTCATTGAGTGCATCCTGTAGTTCTTCCAGTTGGCTGTCTGACAAAATATCCTCCGGACCCACTTTGTCCCTTAACTCTTCATTGAGTGTGTCAGTTAGCATGAGCACCAGCTCCTCACACAGGTCATCCTGGTCCTTGTTTCTGAGGGTGTATCTAATCTGCTCCTGGAGGTTCCTCTTTAGATTTGCATAGGTAAGCTTCCTCAGGAATACTGTTTTCACTGGTCCAACCCAGTCTGGTAGACAAAATAATGACGTTATAATAGATCCTTCTGGATTTGATAAAGATTTAGGTTGATCAAATGATGTGCTCATTTTTAAGACTTACTACTCTCTGGGACAACCTCCTTTTCTCGCTCCTTCTGGTCATCGTATGCATCCAACTCATCCTCCTCCTCATCATCATATGATGTGTAAGTTTTTTGATCTATGCCGAGGTCACTTGTACTGTAAAAAAAAAAAATTATATGGACAGAAAATAAAAATTACACTTGCCTCAAGTATATGTCTGATCAAAATTCATGTAAATATTATCAGTATCAGAACCAGAATAATTTTATTCACCATATACATTAACATGTATTAGGAATGTTTCTTGGTGTTTGGTCACAACATGATACATTCAACACACACATCTCAGACAACATAACAATTACCATCCTAATATACAAGTGGAAATGGTAAGCTTAGTTGTAATTTGTGGAGGTAGAAATTGCAGCTGGATGCAGATCTACCTGTTAAGAGATTTTGTATCTTGTTCACTGTCATTTGATAGACGCTTGATGTCTCCCATCCTCAGTGAAGCATCTTTGTTTTTTTCAATAGGGTGATTGTCAGTTTGAGAGGGTTTTAAACTTTCTTCAGCACCCTGTGGAGTCACGTCCTTTTCTATTTTGGCCGATGGACCATTTGGATTAACGGCTTGCTGGATTTGCTGGAGCATCAAGTTTTCAGTTTCTTGGGTGACACTGATATTTACATCCCAGCAACAGAGTTTACAGTTGCGGTTGCACAAAACTCCCACGTGCTTCTTCTGCTCCTTCTCTTTGTTGGATTCTCGAGTGCCCCAGGAGACTATGTTCATGTTGACCAAGGAGTAGATAGTAAGGAGAAGGTAACCGCTAGGGATGCATATAAAGTACATGAGCCCGTAGACAATCATGCCAAACTCCTGGGGATGGAGTAATGCTGTGACCAGGTACAAGACTGTCATGGACACCAGAAATATCCCAGTAGGGGTGATGAATGTTCCTTCCTTCACCATGTCACCTGTTACCACATTGAGAATGTTTAGGTAAGTTGGTATAGAACATAGGGATCACGAAGAGTGCTATGGAAGGCCATATCATTGTTGAGTTTTGTTATAGCTATAACATGTCATACAGTAAATTACTTTTTGACTGAAAAATAGATACGCAAATTTACACTAATAGGTGATCACTCACCAATAATAGAGAAGAATGATGCTGTCATCAGAAATGCATAAAAAACACTGAGAATGGCAGCAATGGTAATCTGGAAGTTGGATTTGGTGAAGAAACAAATTAGCATGTAAACAATTGGTGGTATGACTGCTATGATAATGGACAGAGTTCCTTTGATATTAAACACAAACTGGAATGCCCCTAAAGAAAAGAGAGAGAAAAATAATTTAGTCAATGATATACAGCAGTCCATTTTTTAAATATATATATATATATTTTTTACAATATAATGATTTCTGCATCAGTGACATTTCCTGATCAATGAGTCCCAGACCTCTCTGAAATGTGAAAACCTGGATATACTGACCAGCTACCATCAAGGTGACAGAAGCAGGTCCAAGAATAGAAGAAGCCACAGTGAAGATCTGGTAGAAGATGTAGAGCATAGATATGGAAGAATTCCTCTTTACGGTTTCTTTTCCACTGTGTAGCAGGTCTAAAGTATTTGCAAGCGTAGAGGGACCCCAGCGGCGCCTTTGGTTGTAGAACTCCTTAAATTCTTGGGGAGAATTAGTGTAAGCATCTGAGGCAGCATTGTACTCCACTCTCCATCCCTGCTGGAGAAGCAATGTGCAAAGCCAGCGATCCTCACCTGAAAATTGTGAATGATCAGGCATTGTAATTCATTAGTTAAATGCTACCATTACCCCTGACCATAATAATCACTGTGACCATACAGTACATTCTCTAATGTGATGCCTAGGATAATTATTTGACTACACTTCCTAACATTAGGTCATTAAGCTGTCACACACAACACGATACATAGATCACAAGCAAAGGAACGTAAACTCACAAAATCTTAAATAAATTTGGAAATGTTATTGGTGTGTAAGTCTGAATTCAAAATCAGTGAGTGGTCAGTGAGATCCTCACTAAGGATGCATCAATCCAATGTTTTGTGGTACTTTCCAGCATGTCTCTGCTGTGTTTCTGTATGAGCTACTGGCAAGAAAAAAGCTGCAGAACATTCTGAATTTAATATGTGGTTGTGTTTTGTTATCAGTTATGAATAAGTGAATTTACCTTTCCTGTTTTTTTCCAAAAGATATTTACTGTTTAAGGGTTAATGATTCATTTAATTAGCCTAGATTGAGAGCTAGGTGCAAGTGAAAAAATTTAAATCAAATAAAATATAATTGAATGAGGTCTTTATACAATGCATCTGGTGGGAATTGACTCTGTTTCCCCTGCAGCCATGAAAAGTGCACTTGTGCGTGTTCATGTAAATACGCTACTAGGCTCTTTCTTTACATTAGTGAGCTGATTTCAAATGAAGTGTATCAGCTAGCTACATTAATTAGCTTGGAATCCCCCATCAATGATGATAGTAGCTGATTTTTAAGAATAATATACATGCAAGAAAAAAATGCACGCAAACAGTCTGTTTAGAAGTATGTTTTTAAAGGTTTTTTGATGGAGAAGAAGTTGGGCTCAGCCCCGGTTGTTTAACAGTTCAGCTAATGCCCCTTTTTAACTGAAATGGATGAATGAATCATGGATACCTGTAAACTCACACTAGATGAAAAGACAAAGGAATGAGAAGACAGAGAACATTAATTTTCGCAAATAGGTCAGATTAAAAATGAGCTCTAAACTAAAATGGGTCAAAGAAGACTCAGTGTGCTGTCACAGCTGGCTATTGAGTGTGAGCTTGTTATTATAGTTATTAGTTTTGCAAGGTGAAATGCAAAAAAATAAGCCAGTCACCTACCACTTCCACCTACCACATTACCAAGACTACTCAAATACTCACAATGGATGTGTAATGTAGTAATGTAATAATGAATTCATTTTATTTAGCAGGTGTTGGCTTACAGGGTGGCGCAGTCAGGGCTATGAATATATATGCTTACCTTGGTCATATTGGACATATTCAGAAGCCCTGGTGGCCTTGGTGGTGTATCGCTTCAGCACATTGTCATCCATTAGAGCTGACCCTCTGAACAGGCTGAAGCAGCCCGGGCTGCAAAGTACACACCCAAACACATGCTCTGCTGTTTTTTGTAGCCAGTGACCCACAGCATACTCAAACTTCTGATACCACACCATTGGCCCTGAAATCAAATATGAGCTTTCATTACCACCTGAAGTAGACACATTTGGAATTGAAAGGAGACATGCAATAAAGACAAAATTCTTACCCATTCCAGTTGGATGAATTCTTCCACAAGCAGCACCGACATTAGCATACATTCGAAGACGATCAACCAGTAAAATCAAAGCAGAAGGGTGGAAGTCGGTATCTCCATCCAAAGCCAAGATATACGTGTTGTCATCTGATATGTGTTTCCTTTTACTATCGTTGTCAAAGTTAGGTAAGAGGTAAGCCTCTCCATCCAGTGATATGAGACTTGCGCGACATACATTGTTCTGTCTCTGTTAGCACACATAAAGAAAAATCCACATGAACAATGATTTAATTTGCTAAGCATATAATTAATATGTAAACACTTCAACATATGGCATTAGTAAAAGACTTACAGTGATTTTTTGGGGATTTTTCACAATGTAACCTTTCCAACCCAGGAGATAATACATATACATTATCTGCAAAGAAAATAATCAGTATATGTAACATGTCAAAGTGACATCATGTGACATGACATCACTAATGATGATAATTCTAAAACACAGCTTAGTTTTAATCGCTTCTATCTCACCTGTGACCATCTCTTTTTGTTTCGTATTAGCTTTTTGTCCTTGAGATGAACATACAACATATTTCCCTCGGGTAGCACAAATGCAATCCGGCCACCATAAGGAGTTTCAATGATAGAGACTTCATCTGGCTCTTTGTTTGTGAATACTCTGTAAAGCATAATTGTTAACTTTTAATTCTGCAATGGTCGTTTGATAAATTACAAACAATATAATTTTTAAATGATTGTTACCTGTATACTTCCATGACCACATTTATTAGATCTTCCACATATGAATTGACCAACTTGTTCTCAGTGCCTTTTTCTTCCATGAAGGCATCATCGACAAAAATATGGCATTCAAAGTCAAAAACGTCATTGTGGTCTTCCTTTGGACACCTTACCCCTGTACCATTCTTAAAACAAACATAATTAAGTAAGCAAGATCATCATTAAGATCGCATCAAGTATCATGCATATGCTTATGCACACAGATCATATGACACAATTCTCTACATTCTCAGTGCTGAAATACATACATTTAACAAATGTAAAACACATTCTTGGTGGACACCAACATGACGTTTGGTATTCAAAACCAAGTAAATTTAATCAAATTACCTTTCTGGGTTCTTTACTTTCATTTTGATGTTTAGTAGAAGAGACTGATCAATGAAAGCAGATTCATATAGCCGCCGCACAAAGAGCTGGGATGTCCTCTCGATTCGTGGTAACTTCATGCTCCAAACATAATATGTGCATGTAATTAACCCGAGCCACATGCAGACACCCTCAAGTGCGAGCATGGAGAAAGGCCAAACTGCATAATGACTATTCAGTGTTGTTCTGCAGATACTGTTGGAAAGTTCCAGGAGGATCAGTGGAGTGCTGTTAGAGACCTTCAGCTTCGCAAGACCATAGCAAAAGTCCAGAAAAGGATTGCCAATTGGTGTGTAATTGCCTGTCACTTCAGACAAGTATGAAGTCTCTGGTGCCACATTCAAGGTGCTTGCGTGAGTCAGGAATAGTATTATGGCTACAATCAGTGTAGCAGGGCCTGTCAGTGAGACTGGCATGGCAAAGCTTATCCGCACTGCATGGATCTTGCAGGCCACAACCCCAAACCAGTGACAGGCAGCAGAGCAGAAGGCTTGAAGGAAAAACACCCCAAGGCCTATCTCAAGGGTATCTTCAGTAATTTCTGTGAAAGCATTCCATTTGATGCGGGTCTCAGCTATTAGGCCATAATAAAGGAAGTACACCCCGACAGTGACAGCAATCCTCATGAGACTGGTGATCATGAACACAGAATCTCTGAAGCCATCTAACTCATTTAGCATATCTTGAATCTTGGATACATTGCTGGCCTGTAGAGAATTCTCCCACCAGTTTAAAGAGATAAGAAGAGAGGCAAAAATAGCAAGAGCAACATAGTAGTAACAGTCTTGCTCTTGGTCTGAGACATAAGAAGATATTCGTACATAGTAATCAATACCCAGCAGGCTATAGCCGGTGAGCACTAGAACAATGGAGCAAATAGGAAAGATGATCATCCAGGTTTGGAGCTGAAGACGAAGGCAAGCATGACATAAGGCAGTGCCAATGCAGACTCCTCCAGATATGAAAAGGTTGGTGAGCACATCAAATTGGGGCATCACAATCAGAACCAAGATTGAGGTCCCCAGTGCCACAAGGATCTCAATCCCTGAAATCTGCAATAAGATATAAGAACAGCATTTGGTGTGTAGTTGTATGCAGTTTTTGGAGCCACATTTAATTTGCCACGGAAGTCACTTAGTAAATTTTTTAAATGGAAGGGTGTACAGGTCACTAAAGCATTGTGAATCATGGATCCTAAATCCATGTAGAGAAAAAGCAGAAGCGTGTGGATATACTGTCTAGGGTAGGAGTCATCAACTGCTGCCCTGCAGTCCTCATTAACCATTGCTATTTCTATAACAGATCCTATGTTGCAGTGTATCCAATCACATCTGTTTATGTAACTTTTTAAAAAACTTTTTAACTTTTTTTATGTAACTTCAGACCTGAGATTGGCTAGTGTCATGTCACAGCAAACCAGACTACAGTTACCATCCTGCTCTGTGGCCTACAAACATGGCCGCCATGTACTACACTTCCCCCACACACATATGTTCACCTTTTCCGGACCACTAGTCAGACACACCTGTTCCTATTCACACTCACAATCATACCACACTTTAAATGATACTGCTCATTCACAATGTGTTTGTGATGTAATATGTGCAGTTGCCATTGTCTCTGTCATTTACCAAGTGGTTACCGTGTTCCTCGTATTCACTCATGGTTTTTTATCTTGTTTCTGGTTACTAGTCTTTGATTTTTGCCTTGCCTTGTTTATGCCTGTATGTTGATCGCCTGACCCCTGCCTGTTATTTCGACCACGCCTCTGTCGTACGATTTAGATTTATCTGAATATCTCTCTTCAATAAAGCTCTTAACTGTGATTGCATCCATTCTAAACCTCATTTCGTGACAGCTAAAAAGGAGCAAGCTTTCCCAGATTTTCCATCTTTCTTATTTTTGATTAGCAAACTCATATAGTATGTTAGAAATAAAAGCTGCCAAAAAGAGAATGTTTAATGACATATGGACGGAGAAGTATATAATTATTTTCCCAAAGTCAAATTAAAAACAACCACCCATCTGTTCACTGCATTAATCAAAATTCTTAACATGAAACGTTCCACTGTGAAACAAAACACCACCACTTTAAACTATTTATAAGCATAAATTAATCATTAATAACATAATGGTACCTGTTACCATTCAGTCTTGTTAGTTGCTTATCCAGATCATTTTAATCAAAGACATGTAACTTATGTAACTGAACTTTTGCAAATTTTAGTCCTGGTATAGGGATATGCTTACATTTCTGTCACAAATAGGTCAAACTAGGGAATACCAAGAAAATGTCACTAATCACGGAATTATTTGTTTACTATATTTGCATTAGGTCAACTCACAATCCCCATGGTTTTCATGGTGGGTGGAACAAAGCTTTTGAAGGCACATTTCCACAGACACTTGAGGAACACCAGAAGGTTGGGTGTTACCAGGGCACACATCAGCAGTAGTGTGTAGAACTGCCTATCTGTAGAACTCCTCAGGGATTTTGGACTGGAAAGTGTGGCTAGTGTTAGCAAAGAACCCTGCAATACAATTTGTTATATTATTTAAACAATCTATTTAGCATCACACACACACACACACAAACTGAGCTTAAAGGAAAACCTGAAACCCATAAATATATTTATTTTGTGATTCTGGTGTTGGCTGTTGCTGTATATTTGTTTTTCTCATGAGAAGTTAGCAGTTTGCCACTCTAGTGTCACAGGGGAACATTGCTAGTACAGCTGTAATGACACTTAATAGGAGAAAAAAAAAAAAGAGTAAAATTCCACTGGAATCGATATGAGTCAAATGATGTTTTATATATATATATATATATATATATATATATATATATATATATATATATATATATATATATATATATATATATATATATATATATATATATATAAAACAGCTAATAAGTAGCCAGTAAAACTATCAACCAAGAATTTCAGTACAAATATATGTTGGACTGAGTATATATATAGAATAATATAATATAATGTAATATAATATAATAAGTCATTCAGCCTGGATTTTTCCTTTAAAGACACATTTTGTGAAACATTCAAACATAAAAATGTTTCATATATGTGGTGGCTTTGAAAAAAGAAATAAAAGCAGTCAATTGTAAAACAATCAATCAAACAAACAAACAAACAAACAAACAAAAAACCAAGACAATACCACATTATATTATCTTACACAAAATTGTGTGAATTTGCTTTTCCTTATGATCCCTTTACCCTCTTAATATACTTCCTTTTTGCAAAGTTACTAAGTCATCAGTCACCGGTTCATTGTATCTTAAGGTTGCTATGATATCACTGTATACCAGTGAGGGTAGGAACATTCATAAACATTCAGGAGGATATAGATTACAGAGTACAAAGTATCCATAACTCACTGCTATCATAAATTCCCTTGTAAACTGCTGTAGATACAGCAAACATTCCATATCAATTCAGAGGTAACATTGGTTGAATAAATAGAAACAGGTGTGGCTGCTGTAATGAAGACAGTTCTGAAAACTATGCAATAAATGATTTATGAATTATGTATGTCTTGAGGAAGTTTCAATGTTACAGTTCACCTTGCTGATGACGGCACTGGTCAAGACCAATATGCCTACAACCACTGCCATGAAGTGCTGCATTAATATCAAACATGTTTTCTTCTTTTCTTTCTCAGCTCCAATAGGATTTAGCTGAAAGGGATCCCATGTGTCCCTGTAAAAGCATTAGTGTATCGTTAAATTTTTAGATGCTCAAATGTACATTGGATATTGCATATTTTATCATTCTTCTGGGTGACAGTAATATACACATACTCTCTATAGTATAAGCTGATCAAGGACATGTTACTTTCATAGCCATAACCTGGGAGCCACACTGGCTCTTAATAATTTTAAACAACAAAGTTTTTTAGAAAAAAAGGTCTTTATCAATCTAAAAAGGTCTATAATAATAATATTGAAATATACACTCTCACAAATCAATTTGATCCAATTCAATAACTTGGCAAATAATGGCAAATATTACTGCTAAATAATTCTAGTTCTTGGCTAGTCAAAGATTATGTCATATATTAATTCAAAATGTTTATTTTATGGTACCTGTGCCTCCCCTCTCTCTTTTGGCCCCTATTCCTCAGGTCCTCCATGTTGTTCTGCTACTCCATTAACAGTCTGGAATGAAGTCTGAAGACTGGTGTATTTAAGTCTTTTTTCTATAGTTATGACTGGACCCTTAGCCCTGCCTCATTTACAATACACAAGGTCATAAACAGGTACAAAGATCACCTGAGCAGAGATTCCCTCCGTGGCTTCAACAGGAAATGGTTAGTTTATATACAGGGCAAAGACCAATAGCTGGTAACATTATCAACCCTTCTGTTAAATGTTTATGAACAGTAGGGTATAATCATATTTCATAGTAAATAAAATAGAGAAGCATGTAGATATTTTAAGGTAACAACTTACTTCAATGCATACACATCAGTATTTAGAGAATGTATTTTAGAACTCTCAATTATCATTATAACATTTTTTGAAAGCTATTAGTAATGCCACTGTATTATTTATAAAAACATATTTTTGATGTTTTACATAAATTTTTAAAATAACACTGCATCACAATTTTTTTTAACTGGAACAATAGTGGCTGGTGAATCACTGTGTACCAAATGTGCAAGAATAGGAAAATACATTTAATGATAGCATATGGGCTCAACAAATACATTACAAAAATGTTATAAAATGATTAAAAATGTATGGGATTATGTTTTGTATATTCTGGGTACTTATGATTTATTTAATACTATAATCAAGTTTAATTCTGTCTTTGTATACTTGACATTTGTTTTATATATACAGGTGCTGGTCATATAATTAGAATATCATCAAAAAGTTGATTTATTTCAGTAATTCCATTCAAAAAGTGAAACGAGTATAATGTATTCATTCATTACACACAGACTGATAGACTGATATATTTCAAGTGTTCATTGCTTTTAATTTTGATGATTATAACTGACAACTAATGAAAACCCCAAAATCAGTATCTCAGAAAATTTGAATATTTCTTAAGACCAATACAAAAAAAGGATTTTTAGAAATGTTGGGCAACTGAAAAGTATGAACATGAAAGGTATGAGCATGTACAGCACTCAATACTTAGTTGGGGCTCCTCTTGCCTGAATTACTGCAGCAGTGTGACGTGGCATGGAGTTGATCAGTCTGTGGCACTGCTCAGGTGTTATGACAGCCCAGGTTGCTCTGATAGTGGCCTTCAGCTCTTCTGCATTGTTGGGTCTGGTGTATCGCATCTTCCTCTTCACAATACCCCATAGATTTTCTATAGGGTTAAGGTCAGGCGAATTTGCTGGCCAATGAAGAACAGGGATACTATGGTCCTTAAACCAGGCACTGGTAGCTTTGGTACTGTGTGCAGGTGCCAAGTCCTGTTGGAAAATGAAATCTTCATCTCCATAAAGTTGGTCAGCAGCAGGAAGCATGAAGTGCTCTAAAACTTCCTGGTAGACAGCTGCGTTGACGTTGGACCTCAGAAAACACAGTGGACCAACACCAGCAGATGACATGGCACCCCAAACCATCACTGACTGTGGAAACTGTGGAGACGCTTCTGACGCTGTGTCTTGTTCAAGAGTTTCTTGACACAAGGAATGCGACAGCTGAAACCCCTGTCTTGCGTATGTCTGTGCGTGGTGATTCTTGAAGTACTGACTCCAGTGGCAGTCCACTCTTTGTGAATCTCCCACACATTTTTGAATGGGTTTTGTTTCACAATCCTCTCCAGGGTGCGGTTATCCCTATTGCTTGTACACTTTTTTTCTACCACATCGTTTCCTTCCCTTTGCCTCTCTATTAATATGCTTGGACACAGAGCTCTGTGAACAGCCAGCCTCTTTAGCAATGACCTTTTGTGTCTTGCCATCCTTGTGCAAGGTGTCAATTGTCGTCTTTTGGACAGCTGTCAAGTCAGCAGTCTTCCCCATGATTGTGTAGCCTACAGAACTGAGAGACCATTTAAAGGTCTTTGCAGGTGTTTTGAGTCAATTAGCTGATTAGAGTGTGTCACCAGGTGTCTTCAATATGGAACCTTTTCACAATATTCTAATTTTCTGAGATACTGATTTTGGGGTTATAATCATCAAAATTAAAAGGAATGAACACTTGAAATATATCAGTCTGTGTGTAATGAATGTATACATTATACTAGTTTCACTTTTTTTTCCTTTGTTTATTTATTCATTTTCATATGATTCATTTACATTTTCATGTGATTCATATTCATGCATGTGATTCATTTACATGTAATTCTTTAAATCTTTGTATTTATGTGATTCATATTCATGCATGTGATTCTTTTACATGTGATTCATTTACCTTTTCTCCCCCCTTCCCCAAATATTTCATTGAGTAATAATAATAATAATAATAATAATAATAATAAATAATAATAAATTAATAATAAAAAAATTTAACATAAAATACTCCCCCTCCCCCAATGCAGTCCTCTCATGCGAAACCCAAATCTCAAAGCAAGAGTATACTTTCAGTGCTATTAATATTTTAATCAATCAGTCTAACAAGACACACCTGGGTAACAAGAAACACCTGAAACACCTGAAGTGGTATGGTCCAGAGAATCCCTTCTGAGTTAGGATATCTTTGACCCATCACTAATCACAGAGTTCCACAGAGAACACTGGACTTGCTTTCTTATAGGCCCAGAAGTAGACCCTGTAGAAGGGGTGGCTCGGCTTTGGGAGCCGCTCATGGAGTGGAGTGGAGTGGAGTGGGGGGAGTTCACTGTGACAAAAACTGATGAGATTTCACCTCCCTAACAGCAGATGTCACATTTTCCCAGATTTTTGTGCAAACTCATGCCCATGCAAATGCCCTTCCCTGTCACTTTTGAATTATTCTCTGGATTAACCTTTGGCCCTGATTTGTATGCCTGATTGTCTTTATGACCATTGCCTGCCTCTGACACTGATTTTGGTTTACATGTTTCATATGGGTCCTCACCCTGTTTGGGATGTTGTGTAAAATGTAAATAAAAACAGAATGCAATCCTTTGCAAATCTCATAAACTCAAATGTTATTCACAATAGAACATATAAAACATATAAAATGTTTAAACTGAGTGAATGTACCATTTTAAGAAAAAAAAATAAGGTAATTGTTAATTTGATGGCTGCAACACATCTCAAAAAACTTCTGATGGGGCAACAAAAGACTGGAAAAGAAAGTGTTACTAAAAAGAAACAGTGGGAGGTTAATTGGAAACAGGCCAGTAACATGATTGGGAATAAAAAGAGTATCTTATCCCTATAAGATACTCTTTTTATATCCAATTATTTTACTTTGGGCAGAATCTTTCAGAAGTAAGCAGCGGTTCACCAATCTGCAAAAAACTGCATCTACATTTTGGGGAACAATTTCAAAATAATGTCCCTCAATGTAAAATTGCAAAGACTATGAATATCTCATCACCTACAGTAGATAATATTATCAAAAGATTCCGAGAATCTGGAGAAATCTCTGTGAGCAAGGGACAAGGGTGAAAATCAATAGTACATGCCCATGATCTTCAGGCCCTCAGGCGGTACTGCATTAAAACCAGGCATGAGTTTGTAATGGAAATCACTGCATGGACTCAGAAACAAGTCCAGAACTCATTGTCTGAACACAGTTCATCATGCACAGTTCATCATTTTAAAAAGCATCCCAATGTTTTTGGAATTGGTGTTGAATATGGATGATGCTTGTGACAGGGGACTACTAAGCAGAAAGAGGCAGAGAGTGTGTGATGCCTGAACCAGTAGAGGGAGTCTGCAGACTACACAAAGGGACCAGAAACCAGCAGAAATATAGACATCTGAAGAGGGAAAGAGAGATCAATCTGCTATGAAACTAGACATTGATGCAATTATGAGGCATAAAATATAAAATATATTTTTGTATGGGAAATGGGGGTTTTTCCCCACAAAATGATTTCTAAAATCAAAATGCATTGCCTATATTGTTTGACTGTTGCCTATAGCGTTCCTTATCAGTGTACGCTAAAGTTTTTCAGTAACCTCTAGCCTCCAGTGTTGGTGTAAGCAGACATATCCATTGGTGAGATATGGCTTGAAATTCTGTTTCCAGTACTGTCCCAAGTGATCAAAGAATGATGATGATTCTAATAAATTTGTAGGAGTTACAAAAAGGGTTTATGAAAATTATTATGGGGAGACTTTTGAGATGATGCTGAATCAGTGTGACAAAATTTAAGAAGAAGAAGAAGAAGGAGAAGAAGATGAGGAAGAAGAAAGAGAAAAAAAAGACATATCATATAATCACCATAGAACCCTTACATATTCTGTGCTTTCACATCTAATAAAAAAAAGAGTTCTTCCACATTGCTAGTACCTGTCAGAACACGCTGGTCACATGCTGGTATTTGACACATTGAGGTTGTTCGAAATGAAAAATGTTTCCTGTGAAATGTTTCCTCCAGGGGAAATTTGTGGGCTGAACTGTGTGAATCATCAGTTAATTATGCAATGGAAAGAATCACAGTGCTTTAAATAGTTTCTACTGTTTGTACTTACAAATTACACCCATTTTCCTTTTATCGTTTATCAATTTATTTAGTGTATGTTACATCTAGTTACAACTGGTTGTGATCTTAAATGAGAGGGCCAAAGTTCAATATCTATCAACAGCTGGCAGTGAAACTACTAGGGTCAAGCAGTGCATTATATCATTATGTCTCCTTTATGTCATAATAAGAATGATCTGAGGCTACCTATCACACACACACACGACTGCACACACACACACACACACACACACACACACACACAAAGGCAGATAGTCAGCTGCATTTATTATTTCTCTTTCATAAGCAAAACCTATGAATGTGTAAATTTGATCTTTGATTGGATGAGGTGCGCTAAGTTTATCTACATTTAGTTGCTCCTCCAAAGGCCATTTTGGGAAACGGGATGGTAGAAAAGTAATCAACCTTGTTTGCTTTCATTACACACACTTTTAGCTATATTACATGGACAAAAAGTTTGTGGACCCTTTAACCATTGTTGAAAAACCATGTGTGCTTTTTCAACAATTGTCACTCTTCCAGGAAGACTTTACACTACAGTGGAACATAATAATAATAATAATAATAATAATAATAATAATAATAATAATAATAATAATAATAAACTTTATTTTATAAAGCGCTTTTAAAGTAGCTTCGCAAAGCGCTGTACATAAAAACACATATCACAGAATAAATAAAAGTTAAATAAAATGACTAAAACTGTAATAAAAACAAATATAAAACAGTCAAAAAGATATTAAGAGTCAAAAGCGAGTTTAAAAAAGTGTGTCTTTAAAAGAGCTTTAAAAATGCCAAAGGACTTGAGCTTCCCTGAGTTCAGGGGGAAGAGAGTTCCAAAGTGATGGAGCGTAGACAGAAAAAGCCCTGTCACCCATAGACTTAAGGGCGGGTTAATTGGAACCGTAAGTAGATGCCCCTGTGAGGAGCGCAGTCTGTTGTGTGTGGGTGTACGGGATTAATAAGTGAGTTAAATATTGTGGAGCCAATCCGTGCAATGCCTTGTATGTTAACATCAAGATCTTAAAATCCCCGAGGGAGCCGGTAGACTTCAAAACAGGGGATATCTCCTGCTTCCCGTCAGGATCCGGGCGACAGAGTTCTGAACATACTGCAATTTGTTAATTGCAGTTTTAAAACTCCGGCTAAAACGGCATTGCAATAAAAAAACAGCTTTACAATTTTTAACTGGCATATTTTAAGGTGAAAAAATCACATTGCTCTGAACAAAAAATCAAAAAGTGAGGTTAGTGTCAAAAATTACACCAAGGTTCCTCAACTTGCTTTGGAACTCTAGAACAGAGCCATCAACGGAGAGACACAATGGAGCCGCTTTTCGAATCTGATGACGGGAACCTATGAGCATGACCTCAGTTTTCCCGCTGTTCAGGCACAGAAAGTTATTATTCATCCATTTCTTTATCTCAGAAATACAGAAATACAAAGATAACCAACATCAATGCTTTCACCGGGTCTTGAGTGAATGTAGATTTGGGTATCGTCAGCATAAAAGTGATAATGGAGGCCAAGTGTTCGCAGCAGATGCCCAAGTGGAGATAGATAAATATTGAACAGTAGAGGGCCTAGATTTGAACCCTGAGGGACACCAGTGAGCACCGAGCAAGTGTCAGATCTAAAGCCACTCATAGAAATAAACGGTCAGTAAAATAGGATTTAAACCAGTTTAAAACTTTCCCGGACACACCAAAAACACTTTCAAGGGGGGTAAGTAAAAGACCATGATCCACAGTATCAAAGGCGGCTCTAAGGTCAATAAGAATAAGAAGTGAAGTAGCTCCAGAATCAGAGACCATCAAAAGGTCATTTGTAACTTTGACCAACGCAGTTTCAGTGCTATGAAATTTACGAAAACCTGATTGAAGTGGTTCAAAGAGGTTGTTGGTTGTCAGATGAGAACATAGTTGAGAGGCGACAACACGCTCAAGTATTTTTGCCAAAAACGGAAGATTTGAAATGGGGCGAAAATCGTTAAAATCATCCACAGAAACATTTTTCTCTCTTGGGGGACAGGTGTACAGGTGTAACAGCGCAGTCTTCAGTACTGCTGGAACAACCCCAGTCTCCAGTGATTCATTTATAATGCGGAGAAGAGCAGGGCACCACAAAGAAAAAAGGAGGGGAAAAAGAAGGGGGGGGAGGCTGGATCCAGCAGGCAGGTGGTAGATTTCATGCTGGAGACCTCCCTTATGAGAGCCTCAGAGTCAAGCAGTGAGAAATGGGTGAAAGAAACACCAGTGAACCCAGAAGGACGAAGGAGATTATTATGTCTGGGATTATTTTGATTTTTTTACAATAGCAGCAGAGAAGTAAGAGGATCGTTTAGTCTCCAGTAGTGCACGATAATACCCCAGAAGTTCCTTCCACGCTTGATAGTAGACACTCAGTCCGGTAATGGCGCCATTTTCGCTCCATTTTTTGACCTGCAGCCTTTCTAGAGCGCAGATTGTCATCATACCAGGGAGCAGAGCGGGTGAATGTGACCTTACGTGACTTTAGAGGAGCAAAAGTGTCAAGCTTAGCAGCAAGAGTGGAATTTAGTTGCAGAACTTTCTCCTCCAGTGATGATTGAAGTCTCCCACAATCAAAATTCTGTCAAACTTCGTGCTCAACAGGAAGTCCGCAAACTCAGACATAAAAGCTGCATGCGCCTTAGCCTTAGGTGGTTTATAGACTGTAGCGATGACAGTGGATAAAGGAGCGGAGATACTCAAGACCAGGCATTCAAATGAAGGAAACCTGGGAACAGATACAGAGCTTGTGTTGAACTTCAGGTTGTAAACCACAATAATGCCTCTGCCTCTGCCAGATAACCCCGGGAGATCTAAAACTCCAAAGCCCGCTGGAGTGATCTGGTTAAACAGGAGCCCATCATTTTCTTTATGCCAGGTTTCAGTTAAGAACAAGTCGTCCAGCTTTTTATCAGTGATAAAATCCGATAAAAGCAGCGCTTTGATATTCACAGACCGTGTATTGAATAATGCGGCATAAACCAGGCTCTGAAGCGGAGACGCCGGTGGTTTAATCTCCACGCGGGGAACCGATATTAAATTACTGTGATCAACACCAGTATGGAGCAGTTTGTTGGTCTTACGGCGGCAGATCGGGACAAAGATGTTAGGAGAGGACGAAACAGCAAAACTGCGCCTCAAACCCCGATGGATATAACGCTTAGGACGCAGCAGTGCAGCGTCTCGACAGAGATTGTAAGAGTCTTTGGCTAGGCCATAACACTTCTGATTTAGATTCAAAAGCTGGCGTGTAGTGTACCTTAGCGCCATGGTCGGTGAATGCACACGCGTAGGGCCAGCGCGAGTGAAACTCCGGAGCGCACTCCGAGCACAGACTCGGACAATCCGTCCACACACACCGCCGAGCCGAGGAGGAGATACAGAGTAACACGCTGCAGGTTATTCCAGTGGAGCTCAGAAATAAAAACAGAAATAAAAACTACAGACCAAACTAAATAGAATGGCACCACATCATCGCACTCGCAACGGCACTAAAGACAATGAAACTAAAAGAAACTCGCAAAATAAAAAATAAATAAATATGACTTAAAATAACAACGAAAACAAACCAAACAGTAATAGGAGCGGCAGCAAAACACGCCAGCGTACCCTGAGATGACTTGATTTGTGCTCATTCAGCCACAAGAGCATTAGTAAAGTCAGGTACTGATGCCATGCGAGGAGGCCTGGAGAACAATCAGATTTCCAATTCATCCCAAAGGTGCAGGCCACTCAAGTTCTTCCACACCGACCTTGACAAACCATGTCTTCATGGAGCTCGTTTTGTGCACAGGAGCACTGTCATGTTGGAAAAGGTTTGGCCCCCTTATTTCCACTGAAGGGAAATTCTAATGATACGGTATACAAAAACATTCAATACATTTGTGGACTTCCAAGATCAATGTTTTTGAATGACCTAGTCTGAAGCAGGCGGTGCCCAGGAGATGCCCCTAGAATTTGTATGTATGTAATTTAGTATGTATTTATAAATTTGAATGTTTTTGCAAAAAACTGTGTGTAAATACTGCCAATTCAAGATGTGTCACGCTGATAGACTCTTATTCAAAAAGACTGAGTGGTATAATAAAATCAAAAGGTGCTTCAACAAGGTTTTTATTGTTCCTTTCTAGTGTTTTTCAATTTGTATTCTTTGTAATTTCACATTAAAGGTGGAAAAAGATTGCACATGATTTATCTTCGTTTATTCATTTACTTTAAAAAAAACACCCTGCCATTGCTGTGTTGACTTTTTTTTAATATGCATTATATGCATATTTTTAATGCATTATATGCACTGTATTGTTATATTGGGGCACACGGTGGCTTAGTGGTTAACACGTTCGCCTCACACCTCCAGGGTCGGCAGTTCAATTCTCAACTCCAGTTCAACTCCAGGGTCGGCAGTTCAATGTGGCCCTGTGTGTGCGGAGTTTGCATGTCTTCCCTGTGCTGCGGGCCCCCCCCCCCAGTAAAAATATATGCATGGTGGGTTGGTGTGTCCGTAGTGTATGAATGGTGTATGTGATTGTGCCCTGCGATGGATTGGCACCCTGTCCAGGGTGTACCCCGCATTGTGCCCCATGGGATAGGCTCTTTTTTGCTATTTGTTTATTGGATGCAAGTTATTTTAAGTGTAGGTGTGTGCCACTGTAGCACAAAGATGTGCCACTTTCTTTGTGACAGTAGACAGTAATGCCATCCTTCCCATACAGAGAGCATGGCCAGTTTTTCTCTCTTGACCCCTGGCCACAAATTTTAACTCACAACCTGAAAATAGGGCAAATACTTTTTTTGTGCCACTTGAGAGCCTGCACACTGGACTCTTAAAGAGAAGCCAATGTGCTGATTTGACTGGATCAGCAGCATGCTTAACTTTCCCTCTTTAAATGTATTCAGAAACAATTGTTTTTTTTTCTTCATTTCATTGCCTATGCTCATGTTCACAAAAATACCAAAAATGTACAAATATCCCAATCTTACAGTATGTTTTATTTTTGCACATGTTCTGATTTTTAAAAACAAATAAACAAAAAAAAAAGATATCCATCCATCCATCCATCCATCTTCAACCGCTTATTCCTTCTTCTGGGTCGTGGGGAATCTGGAGCCTATCCCAGGAAGCATCGGGCACAAGGCGGGGTACATCCTGGACAGGGTGCCAGTCCATCGCAGGGCACAATCACATACACACTCACACACCCATTCATACACTACGGACAATTTACCAACCTAAAAAAAGATATATAGTTTTTTAACAGAAGAAAAACAGAAGATTTGATCCAGAGCAACTTACAAATCACTTTATCCACAGGCAAACCAGTGTCTCATTGACAGTCCAAGGATTTGAACTGAGCTCCTTTTGTCCTTTTTTAAATTTGTTCATGTTTTTTTGTAGAATTTTGCTCTGGTTTCAGGCTCAAAAATCTCCACAAAGACTTTAGGGTCATCTTATGGAGTCATTCTTATGATGGTGATGTGGGATTTTATTAATGCTTTGCCTATGCAAATTGATTCCTTTTGATAACAACCAAATGAACAAATTCAGTTATCTAAGTACATTCATGTTTTAAGTCAAATAAGAGCCACACCTTCGATGCACGATGTCACATGGAAAATTGCATTCATATTTTAAAAGGGCTAACAGCATGATGCATGTGCATGGCATTTCATTTTGGGTGTGGTGAAGTAGCAGTACAGAGGTGTGGTTAAAAGAATTGTTATTTTAAAACATCAAACATTTTTATGATCAATCAGTCAGTTTTGGACAGGCTACAATCATTTTGCCTTGTAACTTTAAGATCAAACACAGGTAAATGAGTAAATGGCTCAAATCCATTGAAACAGAAATTAAATATATACATAGATTATACATGGCTCATGAGAAACAGCACAATTTCAATAAAAAGATAGTGTGTATAATAACAACAGCAACAAAAACAACAACAACAACAACAACAACAATAATAATAATAATAATAATGATAACAATCACAATGGTAGGAGAAGTAACAAATAATTATAAACAGTGTTTAAAAAACCCAGGCTTGCCAGGTTTGTGTGTTGTTGCATAGTTTCCCATCACAGCTCATCTTTTAGATCATCCACTTGTAGACTTTTAATGAATTTAATTCCAACCTAAAGAAAATTCTGAAAACAAAATGGATGCTTGAAGTTATTAAATGTGTCTGTCATCATGGTTAAAAAACATTAAAATGTAAAATAATTCAAAGGCATTAATAATTCAGGCAATAAAAATGAAGAAAAACAAATCACATTTTCTTCAGTGACTTCCTTGACCAGTTCCATGGAGTTATTCCTCATTTTCTTGTTAACCACGGCCTCAGTCCCAGTGTAAGCAATGAAGTGGATTAAAGTCTGGACTCTAAAAGAAAAAAACATACATATACATATCAAATAGTAATTATTCAGAGCACTTCTAAATGTGATACAACACAAGATTAATATTTTTGGTACCTGTGCCACAGCATAGCTAAATACTGGACAATAAGGAGGCTTGCAAAACTGATGAGGAACATAAGTCCAATCGGATCAATAAAAAGCTTCCCGTTAGGGTCAACAGTTCCATTGGCATAAACTTTTGGGATGCTGATGCTCACTGCAGTGCCAATGGCTTGCAAAAAGAAAGTAGCCACAAGCCACAGGGCATTACTGATGAAAAACACAAAAGTTGCCTGAAAATGTAAAGAGGATAATTAGACCAAATCGCTATGCTAGGTCATTACTCAAATATTCCTAAGTATAGTGATCTGTGCTAGGCATTTGCCAACAATTAGTTATACAATACACCATGCTATTGAACACACAATATTGTAATCATGGGGGCTTCAAAATATGGTCAGTTTAAATGTCAATGTCTCACTGACAAACCTTGTTGCGTAGGCTTTTCAGATCTGCTTTGATTTTTTCCTCCCTTTTTTTATCAGTCTGTAGTGGTTTTAGGTATTGCTCAATTAGGTCCTTCCAAAAACTTTCTTCTTCCTAGTAAATAAAAAATTTATTAGCATTATGTTCTGTGAGCAGTCGGCTGCTTTCCCATTTTTACATGATGAATAGTTAAAACAAGAAACAATAGGCTGTAGTAAAACAAAGATTACAGGATATGAACGTGTGGTCTCACCAGGTTATATGAAAAGTTACAGATTAAGGTTTGTGGTTGGAGGTTGTAGTCTAATAATTCAATTTGTGCAAAATCCAATAAAGGAAATTGCTTATCAAAAACCATACAAATATTGCATGAGACTGAGTGGAAAGGGTCTGTCTGCAGACCACAGACGAATTGGCATTTCATTAAGTGGGCCATATAAGTCATTATTTGGACTCAGACCTGTTTGTCCAACATTAATGAATAGGTGTTGTTTTATGATTGCAATCTATGTTAACCATCACAATTGCGATTGCAATATTACTGTTATACAACAGTTCTATAAACAAGAAATTAATATCGAGTAAGTGACATTTCAGACACAGTATGGCCAAATGTTCTGTTTATTTGTGACGTGCTAGAGGGAATACAGATCCTGTAGAAGCTACACTCACTTTAGAGCACACCGGCTATCTGTTTAGCTCACACTTATTTGTACACTTCCGTTTTAATTGGAGTCCCTTCTTCCTTTTCATCTTTATCTGATGAGCTTTCATATTTTAAGCCAAAATGTTATATTCCTGAAAAGTATAATTTGCCAAGTCCACTGATAATTTCCCTAACTAACACTTAGAACTATGAAGTGGAATTTTATGTGGCTAGCACAAATGAACATAAAATGAACATAAATGTTTTATTGCATAAGTATTCATCCAATGCTATGAAACCCCTAAATTATTGCTGGCTCAAACAGGACAATGACCCTAAGCATACTGACATAAACCAAGAACTTGTATGTGTACTGTATAATCTTATAGTCAAAGTTCAATCCAATTAAGAAACTGTGGCAAAAAAACAAACAAACAAAAAAAAACATTTTGTGAACGTAATGTTCACCAACAGGCTCCATACACTCCAACAAAAGAAGAATTAGCAAAAATATCAGGATCCAGATGTGCAAAGCTGATATATCCCAGATGAGTAGACTAGAACCAACCAACCATGTATTGATCCATGGGGTAAATACTTATGCAACCAACCAAATTTCTGGATTTTTAAAATGTAATTAATCATTGTGTCACAATGGAAAAATAGTTCGTACCTTCAAAAGTAAGACCTATTGTGTAAATCAAAAAGTGCGATAAAAAAGGTAATACAACAATAGAGCAAAAGACTGTTTGGTGCAAATAAGAAACTTCTGCCACAGGGCATGCTTTTACCTATAAAACAATTTACTGAGTAATCTTGGGGAAAAAAAAGGATCTACCCACCACATTAAATCTGTGCTCCCTAAGGGCCAGTTCACCAGAGCTTTCTGCCAACTGTTGAATAAAAACTATCAAAGAACTCTTTGTTAATTATCTGTGGTACTGTGGTATATCATATATGCATATATAGTAATAGTAGTCAACAATGTATGTGTACTCACAATTCTCAATGAAAGGTCTTGGGGGAAAAAAACAAGATTACATCAATTTAGTGTACATCACTTCAATGCAATAGTTTAAAATATTAATATATTATTTTAGATCTCTTACCCTTCTTTAGGTTGGGTGGGCACTTTGGTTTCAACATTCAAAAGTGTGGCTTGAGGTGCATTCTCCGGCACTGCACATATCACCTTCTCTTCTTTGTTCACCTGAAACTCAAAGTTGTAGCCACATATTTTGAACAGCTTCTGGCACTTGACATTTTTCTGGATGTTCTCCTCAGGTCCGGTGTTCTGGGTGGCAGTTTCGCGTGTGCCCCATGACACGTTGTTCATGTTGACCATGGAGTAAATTGCCAGCAGCAGGTAGCCACTGGGGATGCAGATGACGTAAAGGAAGCCAAAGATGATAAGATGAAATTCTTGAGGATGAAGAAGAGCCGTGGAAATGTACATGGTGATTATGCCAATGAAGAACAAGCCACTTGGGGTCATGAATGTCTGCTCCACTACCATGCTCCCTGAACATACGCAGAAACACAGATAAGAAGTTGAGTATGAAATATGCAGGATATCATAGCTTTCAGTATACAGTATTGTTCATTTATATATTTTCAGTAATAGCTTCATCCTGGTCAGGGCCACAGAAGATCCAAAGCCTGTCCCAGGAATTGTAGGAGCAAGGTGTAGGGATACACACTGGATGAGATGCGAGTACATCACAGCACACCAAGCACACACATTCACACACTCATCCACACATAGGGGCAATTTTGTGTACCCAGTCCACATATCAGCATGGGAAGCATGCTGAACAACCCTGAGAAAACCCACACGGACACAGGAAAGAAGATGTAACTCTAGACAGACAGGATGCACTGACAGCTTAGGATAGAACTGTAGATACGTACTGTATTTGTTGGGCGGAAAATACAAAAATATTTTAATACAAACTTGGTCACAGTAACCCACAAAATTATTTACCTTTCTTACCAAATTAGCTTAGAAAGGGTATTTCAAAAGTGAGACATGACAAGACACAGGCAGTTGCAGAGCATAATAAAATTAAATGCCAAAGTCAGATATAAACTAAAGGACCGACAATGCATGATCAAATACGTCGCAGGTTATGTGGTAGAACATAATTGTAAAGGTATCAATTAAAGTTACTAAGTGATTCTCATATACAGTAGAAGTAGTGATTCTACTGTAAAAGTAGAATGTAAAAGTACATGAAAATATGTCACACCCTAAATGGATATGTTTCTTGTTATTAAGTAAAATAATGCATTGTGGCATAGCTTTTTTATTCCAATATGCCACTACGTCATATTGCATTCTTTAAAGAAAAGTATTGAATTAAAAGAACATTTCACTTACCTATAATAGATAAGATGGTTGCTGTCATCAGAAAAGCATAGATTATGCTCATGATGCCAGCAATGCTGATCTGCAAGTCTGATTTCGCTTGCCCGAGATAGTAGCAGAGAAACATATAGATTGCAGGAGGAACAATCGCCATCACAAGTGCGACATTGGCGTTTAGGTTGAAGATGAATTTAAAGCTTCCTGTTGAAAAAACAGGTGAATTTTATGCAATATAAGTAGAATGAATAGAAGTAGTATGAATAGAAGTAGATGCCAAATGTATCTCAGTTATTCTAAAAAATGCAATGCACATCTGTTTAGATCTTTTTCAGATTAGTACCTTCATAATTGCATATCAGTTTTTAAAATGTGTGCCTGATACCGGAGACAGATAAGAAGGTTATCTTTTGATGTGCAAGGTTGAGTATGCCGATTGACTAAAATCCTCCCCCGCAACCCCAACTTTTTCACCTAATTTCATCTAATAAATTAAAATTCATTTAACTTAGGAACCTGAATTATAATTATATTATTAAGACTGTGCTTGGACAATGTTGTGCACTAGAGCATATTCCTAGAATAAGCTCATATGTTTACATATACATTTACATTTATTCATTTAGCAGACGCTATCCAAAGTGACTTACAAGTGAGAAAATACAAGCAAAGCCATATATCAAGCAGAGAACAAAACAAGTAGTGCTACCATACAAGATCCGCTAATTGAGTTCCAGAAGAAGCAAAATGCACAGAGTAGGTGCCATTAGATGCAGAGTAGCATCTAATGAGCATCTAAATTGTTACCTGCAATCATGAGGCAGACCGTAGCTGGCCCCAAGATCGAGGCAGCCATGGTGATAGTCTGGTAGAGTATGTAAGGTCGTGATATGGACTTGTTCATTCGTACAGTAACACTGCCACTGGAAAGAAGGTCCAGAGTGTTGGCCATGGTGGACGGGCCCCAGCGCCGCCGTTGGTTGTAAAACTCCTTGAATTCCTGTGGAGCATTGGTGTATGAGTCAGAGGCAGCGCTGTACTCCACTCGCCATCCCTGTTGCAGGAGCAGCGTGCACAGCCAGCGGTCCTCACCTGCATACACAGAGCCAGAACGCACAAGTTGTATTAGAACATATGTGAATATACATTAAACACAGAGGTGGTTTTTAAAATAGGGAAAGGACAGCTGTCTATCAGCAGAAAAGTCCAGCAGTACAAGGAATTTGTCACAGCACTACCAGTCAGCCAACCAGTCAACTTTAATGTACCAAGAGAGCAGAAAGAACATGTTTTTGCCTCATTCTGAATTAAATCAATCTTGGACATTGGCCTGCACTCCTAATTCTCAATCTCTCCTCGTAACTGTTAAGGATTAATCTACTTAGTTGAACACCACTGCAGTTCCAAAAACTCTGGACATGGACTGGCGCCAATATGTTTAAGTTTGAAGTTATTTTAGTTATGTTCATCATGTTTTCAGTGATTAGCAGTTAGTTATGAGGTTCCGACTCTTTAAGAGGTCTCCCAGGCCATCAAATAGAGAAGCTGTGCACCCTAGCAGGACAAAAGTGCATTTATGAAAAGTGTTCCAATAAACGTGCCAAAATCACCCACGATACATTCTTTACCTCCCAGTGAAGCAATTATGTATATGTATTTACAGTCCAAATAATTGTATTATTTTCTTCATTAAAACAAAACGTACTTTAATCTAACACAGAGTTACACTGAAGCTGTACACCAGTGGAGTTCAGCGATGTGTCTACTGGCGTCTAATGACATTTTTACACAGGCTGCATTGTCCACCGAAAACAATTTAAATTAAATGCGCAAACAGTTAAATGCACAACAGGCTACTGTGCTTCCCATGTAGTCTTAAAACAATCATCTGTGATTAAACATAAACAATGAAGAGTCTGTATTTTGCATAATGTACTTTGGGAATCTAACTTGTTTTTTCACTCACCCTGGTCATACTGTAGATAGTGGCCAGCCTCAGTTGCTTTTGTTGTATATCTCTTCATGACATTGTCACTCATGAGTGCTTCTGCACGCATCAGGCTGAAACAGCCCGGGCTGCACAATACAGATCCGAACACATGTTCAGCTGTCTTCTGGAGCCAATGACCCACAGCATACTCAAATTTCTGATACCATACCATTGGGCCTGCAACACACAGTGTAAAGGTGCTATTTTCCTGATTACCACAATAATAAGCGCATTGTGTGTGTGTGTGTGTGTGTGTGTGTGTATATATATATATATATATATATATATATATATATATATATATATATATATATATATATATATATATATATATATGTGTGTGTGTGTGTGTGTGTGTGTGTGTATATGTATATATATGCATCAACAACACAAAAACAATAGCAAGTTCAGTACCTCAACACTGGCTTAAAATTAAAAGGCTAGTTCCTAGCTACAGCATGTGTCAGTCCGAGAGGCCAAGGGAAAGATTTATCCAAATGGTTCCAACCCCTGCCCCTTCTTCTACACGCGTGTGAGCTTGAACGGTTGCACCATTTGGACTAAAGTAAGTTTGAAAGTTCCACTGCATCAGTGAGTTTTCAATATCACACCGCCCTTGAACACCCTTTGTGGTAGAATTTTAAATGATTACCACAAAAACAGCCTCTATGGCATTTACTAACAAAGTATCCTTATGTTAGTACAAAAACAGTGCCTTAACAATTCTTAACGTATATGTATGAACATTATACTATTTGACCATGGACACATATTGATGATTGCCAATAAATTTTTTGAACTCACAAACTTTTTATATTTGTCAAACTCCTCTTATTAGCTATTACTATTATTTGTGCGTTATTAATCACCTGTGCCAGTGGGATTGATCCTGCCACAAGCAGCTCCCACTTCTGGGTACAATCTGAGCCGATCCACTAAAAGCATGACAGCTGATGGCTGGAAATCTGTGTCTCCATCTAGAGCCAGAATGTATGTGGCCTCTTTGGCTTTCTGCAGGAGAAATGCAATTGTTTAGATTATGAAAGTCAGTGCATTGCAGTCATCTTAGGATAATCACACTTACTTTTAATTGGTCTTCAATATTTATCCGATGCTCATCCCCTTCCATGTACTTCTGATAATATTTCTTGTTCAGCCTCCAGCCAAGAAGGTAGTACATGTACATGATCTTTTGTGAAAAGAAACACAATCACTGCCTACAATGAGACTCTGTAAGTAGTATATTGTTTATATATATATATAATGTACACACATATATAATAAATAATAGTTGCTAACAAATTTAATTATTGATATCAGTTGGATTGTGTTATGAAGCACTCTGTATTACTTCACTTAGATCTAAGAACCTTTTAATGGAAAGGACGGAGCACTTACCAACAACCATTACATACAAAGCATGGGAACACTATG
Organism: Ameiurus melas; assembly: GCA_012411365.1. NCBI lineage: Eukaryota > Metazoa > Chordata > Actinopteri > Siluriformes > Ictaluridae > Ameiurus > Ameiurus melas. The sequence goes on along the minus strand of CM022778.1, from coordinate 10,351,488 downwards.
CATCATGACATAACTTGTCTTTTTATGTGAATATTTTGTATTGGGTTTGTAATTTTTGTTTGTTGGAATGTGAAAAACAGTGGAAGCAATATGCACCAGTTGAACGCTTTCTTATTTCAAAACTCATGTCATGAAGCATAATGCAGTGTGCAGTGTTGGGCAGTGAGTAGTGAAGCTATTTGAATCGAAGAGCTTGTAAGCATTTTACTTGAAATGCTCACACAAATATTTGTAAATAAATATTGTTGGTATTTATTATAGATATTTTTTAAATAATTCAAATAATCAATTAATCGGAGGAAAAAAGAATAGACTAATCAATTATTAAAATAGTTGAAACGTAACAGCATTCTACGATTGCTACGAGTAATAATTGTGGAAAAAGTTTCAGGAAATATTGTGAGTCTGCAGCAGCTCACCTGAGACCATCTCTTTTTGTGGCGGATCTGTTGTTTGTCCTTGAAGTGAACAAACAGTGTGTTGCCTTGGGGAAGTGAGTACTGCACACGGCAGCCATACGGAGTCTGGAAGATTTTCTGGTCAGGAAGAGGCTTTCTGTCCCTAAATACACTTTTACTATCCTCTGTGAATATGCTATATTATCAGGACACACACACACACACACACACACACACACACACACACACAAAACTTTCATAACTCAGGAAAAACTATATGTGTATTATTATTATTATTATTATTATTATTATTATTATTATTATTATTACTAATGCTACTACTACTATTAATAATAATAATAATAATAATAATAATAATAATAAATACTTTACTAAAATGTCCAGCCAGCTCTCCTGCTCTGTACAGTACAGTGAGAAGATAGTGTGAAAATGTTGAATAGAAGATAATGCAGGCCGTTTCAACATTTTTTCATGTTCGTGCATATAAGGTAGAGAGCCATATTTGACCTGCAAGCCTCAAGTTTAACACATGATTAAATTAATGTACTTTATAATGTGGTCTTAAAAAAGTCTTGAGGCGTGCATTATATGGCATAGGTAAATTTGAGGGCTGTAACCAGCCCTGGTCCACAGGCCAGGGGCATAAATACTGTAGCTGATAGCTGTGATGGACTTCCTATCTCGTCAGGGGGCCAGACAGCTCCCCATTCTGGGTTAAGCAGTGGGGATATGTGGCAGTGGAGAAGTGGCGGAGCAACAGTTTGTGAATGGAGAACGGATTTGGGTCAGTGAGTGGTAGGATTAAGTGTGCACCTGGGGGCGATTTAATAATTGTTTTGTGTTTCAGTGAGCAGCAGAAAGGAGGATGTGGCATGGAAGCTGGGGAGCAAGAGCTGGGCTGAATAGAAAAGTAAAATAAAGAGCCCTGATGAGTTATCCCAAGCCTCCCATTTCCTCATTTCTTCCCGAACCCATGAAAGTGTAACGATATTATTCACAATACAGTCACTTACACATAAACCTCTCTGATGACTTCTGCCAGGGTCTCGGCATACTCATTGACACACCGCTTGTTGTCTTTGTTCAGGAAAGCATCATCAAAATAAATGTGAGACTCAAAAACAACATCGTTAAATTGATTTTTCTTTGGTCGGAACTTGTCCAGTCTGGAGGAAATAGCAGACAGGAAATAGGAAACATTAATTTAAGGATGATCAATGAAGTTGAAGACTCTTTTCACCATCAGAATACCTGAACATCGAGATGATCATCTTCATCATTTCATCTGCAGTCTCATGCCACATGGTTGCACAGAGGTAGATGGTCACCTTCTCCTTTTCCATATTGCTGAAAATGTAAGAATGTTAATTCCAGATGATAATATACATCAAAAGGCACTGTCCTTCATTACGCACACACAGATTTAACTACCTGTTACTAATTGGCTGAATCTTGAACTTGGAGTTCAGGAGCATGGACGGGTCAATGAACGCTGCTTCATAAAGATTGCGCACAAACAGGTCCATTGTCCTGGCAATACGTTCTGTGTTCAAGAACCAGATGTAGAGTGTGCAGAGCACCAGGCCAAGCCACCAGCTCACCAAAGACGATCCAAGCAGACCAAAATCCATCGATGACTTATTGTCTCCCATGTGGTGACAGAGGTTACGAGTTAAATCACTCAACAACAGTCTCATGATGCCAAGCGCTGGGCCTTCCACGATTGTAAAGTTGTTACAGTAGTCAGCAAAGGTTACGTTCTAAAGAAATGAAGTGCAAAAACAAAGTTTTTCAAAGAAGAAAAATATATTATTTCACATACACTATATACTTAACAGGTTTACCCTCCAAGTGCACATGAATAAAGCTTTTATTTAGAAACCTGTTAAGATCTGACAGAAATTAATATTCTTTGTTAATTATCTATCTATCTATCTATCTATCTATCTATCTATCTATCTATCTATCTATCTATCTATCTATCTATCTATCTATCTATCTATCTATCTTATAGATAGATAGATAGATAGATAGATAGATAGATAGATAGATAGATAGATAGATAGATAGATAGACAGACAGACAGACAGACAGATAGATAGACAGACAGACAGATAAATATATATTATTTCCATAAGTATAACCTGCGATTTGTTCTGAAAGGGAATTCCAACAGCCAGCATGAAGGCACCCAACGTTGCTGGAGATGTGCAGATCATGGGAATGAGGTAGCTGCGGCGCACAGCATGCATTTTGCAGGCAGCCACGGCCACATAGCGACACAAAGCTGAAGATAGAACCTGAATAGCGAAGAGGCTCAAAACAAGGGTTCTGGTAAAGCTGGTGACTGAAAGCACTGATGACCACTCCTGCTTCGGAGCTTCACATAAACTCCAAGGACAGTGAGAAAAATTCACCACAATTGCACCAGCCCACAATGTTCACAAAGTTGTGGGACCTTTTGATGTCTCGGATTGTGTTCTGGAAGAAGACGATGCGGAAAAGCATAGCATAGTTCTCCCACCAGTTCAAAGAGACCAGGAAAGTGCCTCCTATGGCTAAACCCACATACAGTCCCATGTCCGGTTTTCTGAGGTAGTTAACAGCAAACATGCAAAAACCTGCAATTAGGAGAATGACCGCGGCTAATGAAGTTCCTATAAATCGTCTCCTTCCATACACGACTGCATTTGCCACCACCTGCAGCAGGGCTGACAATGTGGCAATGCCATTCAGAAGCATCACATTGGTCAGGATGTCAAACTGGGGCATAGTGATCAGGGTAAGGATGGAAGATCCAGCAGCCACCAAAGTTTCCACAAACAGAATCTGTACACAGATAAAGGAATTTAAATTAAATGGTAATGCATAATACATATCAATGTGGTACAAGCTCAGCCAATACATTTTTAAACAATCTTTGTGATACTAAAAATTTTACAGTTAATAAGCATTAATCAACATTAGATTCAAGAAATAGATATCTTGTAGTACTTGAAATTAGAGTTCAATTCCCAAAAAATGCAACTTATCTAATTAAAAAAAAAAACAGTGTAACATAAACCACCTGAAAACAGTAGCAGACATTTTGTTATTACCTAAGTCATGTTTTTTTCCCATTGGTCAGAACCATCTAGAGCCGTATTTTGTACATACGTCTTTCAGAATAACAGTCATGACCAGTGGCAAAATAAAATAAAATTGCACTTTTGTATCCAGTTACACAGAGTAACTAAAGATTTTTATTTGCCTACAACAGTGGTTTTCAAAATGGGGACTGCCAGGGGGCGCCCAGGGGGCCTCAACAATTTCTTGTGAAAAATAAATAAATACATCATATTAATATATATATATATATATATATATATATATATATATATATATATATATATTATATTTTAATTCCTAATGCAATGTAATGTAAAGATGCAAGATGTAATTTTTAATAAAGAAAAAAAGGGGGGGGGGGGTATATACAGAATTCTGTATTTTAAATGTGTTTTAAAGACATCTTCAGGGGGGCCTCGGTTGAATGTTAGTGCCATTTGGGGGGCCTTGCCCTGGAAAAGTTTGGGAACCCCTGGCCTATAACACTAAATAGGTTGGCAGTGGTGTAAATTATAAAAAGAAAAAAGAAAAAAAATTAAGCAAAATTATCCTACCACATGTCTGACTAGAGTTGAATGTTTTTAAAGAAATTTAACTAAAAACAACAACAACAACAACAACAAAAATAACTAATGCAATTTCAAATGGCCTTATACAGTCATGTCCATAAGTAATTGGACAGCGACACAATTTTTGTAATTTTGCCTCTGTACACAACCACAATGGATTTGAAATGACACAATCTAGATATGATTGAAGTGTACACTTTCAGCTTTAATTCAAGAGTTTTTACAGGGTGCCAGTCCATTTGGATAAACTAATATGATCATAAATATTAGGATTATTTTTAATACTTGGATGCAAATCATTTGTAGTCAATGGCTGCCTGAAATCTAGAACCCATAGACCTCACCAAATGGTGAGTTTCCTCCCTCGCTTTTCCAAGCGATTGGGTCATTATCCATCTGTACTGTGAAGAGCTGTCCTATCAGTTTTGCAGCATTTGTCTGAATCTGAGCAGTAAGTATAGCTCTATACACTTCAGAATCCATCCTGCTGTACATAGCTCTGATTGTATACATCTCTCTTTTTATTATTTTATAATTATATTTTACAGTTAAACGAATGCCCTTAAATCACACCTTAACTCAAACCAAATTACTGAGACAAATTTAAATGATTTATCTTGTGAAGGGCTCCACATAAAACCTTCAAGTTTTGCTTTAAAAAGAATATTGTTTTAGGGCAGACATATTCAAACTGTGGAAAGCACTACTCTAGTGGGGCATGAATGAATTTCACTGAGAGTGAGGGTGAGGGTGAGGTGGAAAAGTAAAGATTATTTATTTCCCTCTAAAATGAATAACATGTTACGTATGAATATCACGTACATTTAAAGAGGTTTGTTTGTTTGTTCTTTTCTAGAAGTGTACAACTCAAACTTATCTTACATATTTGGATTATTGTTGCCACTTACCCATAACAAAGTTTGCATCGATGGGGTTTTTGAATCCTTAAAAGTAATTTTCCAAATGCTTTTGATCAGCAGTAAAACACTTGGAGCAATTAGAAGGCACCCAATGAAGAGGCTAGCATAAGCTTTGGTTTCTATGGTGGTTGATTTTTCCATGCAGAGGTTTATTAATAGCAACAGAGATGCCTGTAATGTAGATAAAAACAGAAATAACATACCGGTATATATATTTATCATGGTCAAATGCCTAAAATTATATGGCTGCCAACAAGTAAATAGATATTCTTGTTTATTTTAAGGCTTACTTTGCTGAAGAAGGCTAGCCCAAACACCAAGATTCCAACAAAAGTACATGTGATGATTTGGATGAAGCTCAGAAACTTTCGAGGTTTTAGCTCATCTTCAATAGTTGGTGATTCCCGAGCAGCATCCCAGGCCTGCCTGGCCCTACAACATATCAGAATTTAAAATGTTGTGTTTTAAGATGTATTTTACTTTGAGTAAGGGTTGTGTGCGTTATTATAATAATACTTTGTGAACAAATAGATAGAAAGACAGTTTATATAATATCAGCAGAAGATAAATGAAAATGAAAATAGAAACAGATAAGAAATAAATATAAGACCGAACTCTTACCTGCGCACTTTATCACTCTGATCTTCATGCATGCTTGTTCACTGACAAAGTGACAAAGTGACACACCAGTCTCAGTCAGATATGCAGAACAGTGGGCGTGACATAGAACTTGTTTTTGGGGCACCTCCTAAATTCATCAGTGAAGATGAATGTTACACTCTTCTGGAATGTCACCACCAAAGAATTTCAGAGATAATCATAGTAAAGAATTGTATGTTAATTTAGGGTGACTGTGTGTGTTTTCTCTTTCTGTATAACTATCTTTGATCTGTTTAACAATTTTTCTGAATTTAGCAGGGGGAAAATCTTTTTCTTACAAAGCCCCGCAATTATAAAACAGCCTTCCAGTTTGTGTTCGGTACTCTGACACAGTCTCAGTGTTATATTTGGATGGATATATATATATATATATATCCAAATATAACACTGAGACTACATATATATGCAAGGTAGCTTTGTACTTGAGTGCCACCAAGTCATAGGCTGCATCCCAAACCACGTACTTACCTACTATATAGTAGTCGAAAAACAGTACGCCACACGGGTAGTATGTCCGAATTCTCAGTAGGCGAGAAACAGTAGGTAAGGAAGGAAATACAGTAGGAAATACATTCCTGCCAGATCTTGCGGTTTGCAACCGATACACACTACACGAGTCAAACAATGATGCAACGAGACTGGTGCGGACAAGATTAGAAAAACAAAAACGCGGAAGACAGTGTCGGCTCTTTTTAAGTTTTAAACCTTGGTTAAACAGGAATTGTTTAGCAATAACCAATTAAATTGTGTAAGATATTTGTGTTTATGATGACATCAAAGGTTACATGACAGTGCTAACATGCCATGTTGTGGATAAAATCAACCTTTCTAGCCTAAGTCAAAAAACTTCTAAGACAGAGAGTTTAGTAGATGTCAAAAGTAATAAACTATATTGGAAACCAACAAAGGTGACTGTCTGCAAGAGTCCAATTTGTACATACATGAACATGTCTTTATATACTTCCCAAAAACAGTAAACATAATTCCTAGGTGTGGCATTCACCGTTTCTTTTTAGAACCGACCAATCTCCCATGCCTTAACTAATTATTCATATCTATATGATACCCCACCATTGTGGCGCATGCGCAGCCAGTTGTATGTTCTTCAAAGTTCTTACCAGAACTGGGTTCACCATCATGTCATATAATTCAACCCATAGCCTCATATTGGTACCCTTCCCTTGAACTCTCATCTCTTTTTATGTTACTCTTAATTTACTTCTACAGAGTGAATCTGCTTTAGACACCCCCATAGCACCTAATTTACACACCTAGAAGTGAAGCTGAGTTTAGACAAACAAAGGCTCTTACTTTACCCACCTAGGAGAACACACATGTTGGAAGTGTCCTATAGCTTTAGATTTTCCACAGAAAGCAATTAGGCCTACTGTTCAGTAAGGCACAGAAATCTTCTACTCAACCCACACTCAGAATATAACTTGACCAACCATCTTTCAATGAGTTTAGATTATGCTTCCAACTATGGATTATACAGATTATTTGATTATGCTTTAAGTAATATTTCTAAATGTAGGTTACATATTGAATACACTTCATTAACATATCCAGAAGTGACTTATACATATTGATTACACATCATAGCTATTTTCTTAGACATATTTTTGATATATTTTCTATAGCCAGAGGTAGTATTTCCGAGATTGTAGTCATAATACATACACATACTGATTGTTTATTATGCTCATAATACACACACATACTGATTGTTTAATACACTCATAATACACACACATACTGATTGTTTAGTACGCTCATAATTCACACACATACTGAATGTTTAATACACTCATAATACACACACATACTGATTGTTTAATACACTCATAATACACACACACACACTGAATGTTTAATACACTCATAATACACACACATACTGATTGTTTAATACACTCATAATACACACACACACACTGAATGTTTAATACACTCATAATACACACACATACTGATTGTTTAATACACTCATAATACACACACACACACTGATTGTTTAATACACTCATAATACACACACAAATACTGAATGTTTAATACACTCATAATACACACATATACTGATTGTTTAATACACTCATAATACACACACATACTGATTGTTTAGTACACACATAATAGACACACATACTGATTGTTTAGTACACACATAATAGACACACATACTGATTGTTTAATACACTCATAATACACACACACATACTGATTGTTTAATAAACTCATAATACTCGTAATCAAAAAATGTAGTCTTTCAGATGACTTTACTCCCTTTCCTCTATTGCCTGCATGGCACAGCATGCATAAGTATTTTTCCCATGCCAACACGTTTTGTACTTTGTAGATATCATGCCACCAAAAAAACAACGAGACATCAGGAGCTTTTTCCCCACCCAAAGCATAAGTAATAGGTAGTAAACTAAATGTCCAGTAGCGACATTTAAAATGAAAACCTGTTAGCGACCAAACGTCACCAGCTTTGCACTGTGGAAAGTATTGTCACCTGATGTTAGTTAAACCTGTTAGCTAGACTTAACTAGCAAGCTGACCCTGGCATTTGTAATCTGCAGTCTAGCAGTCAGGTTGCTAGTTGGAATAAAAAATTGCTGCACATATGAAATTATGTTGAGTTGTATTTTATTCTAGAAATCCCATGAAAAATTTGATGATGAATGATGAATTCAATGAATGAGTTTGTATGCAGGAAACACAGCAGCAGGCTGAAGTAGAGCAGGATGAAACAGCTTTGTCTCCAGGGTTTCAGGTGAGGTCCTATTTATGAATTATATTTTGGAATGGTAGGGAGGCATCAGCATTAAAGTCAGTCTGTAGGATGTTCAGCAAATATACAGTATAACCATTGAAAGTCAACATATTGGTCATGGGGTTGTTTTGAAAAAAAACATTTTTTGAACGTATTTTGAAAAAAACCCACAAGATCCTATATATGCAATATTAACATTTCCCTCAAAAATAAACGGGATCCAAAGTTAACAAGTAATTCATAGTTTACTTTCTTTTAGTCTTTGATCTGTTGCTTTGTATAATTTGTATTTGAATATTAATACAGATCTTAATGTATATATATATATATATATTTATTATATATATATATATATATATATATACATATATATATATATATATATATATATATATATATATATATATATATATATATATATATATATATATATATATATATATATATATATATGTATATACTGCTCAAAAAATAAAGGGAACACTTAAACAGCACAATGTAACTCCAATTGTTCCCTTTATTTTTTTGAGCAGTATATTTAATGGCTGTGTGTTGAGTTATTTTGAGGGGACCGCAAATTTACACTGTTACACAAGCTGTACACTCACTACATTACCTTTTAGCAAAGTGACATTTCTTCAGCGTTGTCACATGAAAAGATATAATCAAATATTTACAAAAATGTGAGGGGTGTACTCACTTTTGTGAGATACTGTATATATATATCCATCCATCCATCCATCTTCTACTGCTTACTCCTTCTTCAGGGTCACGGGGAACCTGGAGCCTATTCCAGGAATCGGGAATTCCAGCCTATTCGGGCACAAGGCGTGATACACCCTGGACAGGGTGCCAGTCCATCACAGGGCACAATCACATACACACTCACACACCCATTCATTTATGGAGATATTGGAGATCCAGATCCCCTCTGCCTCTGGATGAGCCCAAATCTTCTGCTGGGACTACGGCTGCTCCTAAGGCCATACTTCTCATTTTTCACATTATCTGTGTTACCTTCACATTCTGTGTTACCCAGATGAGGATGGGTTTCCCTTCTGAGTCGGGTTCCTCTCAAGGTTTCTTCCTCAAAAAACATCTTAGGGAGTTTTTCCTTGCCACCGTCGCCACTCAGTGGCTTGCTCAGTTGCGATAAATTCCATTTGTTTTCTACCTGTTTGTCTCTGTTTATCTGTTCCTGTTTGTCTCTCTTTAGATGTTTCTGACTGTTTATACCTGTTTTTTATTTCTGTAAAGCTGCTTTGAGACAATGACTATTGTAAAAAGCGCTATACAAATAAAATTGAATTGAATTGAATTGAATACACTACGGACACTTTAGAAATGTCAATCAGCCTACCATTCATGTTTTTGGACTGGGGGAGGAAATATATATATATATATATATATATATATATATATATATATATATATATATATATATATATATATATATATATATACTGCTCAAAAAAATAAAGGGAGCACTTGGAGTTACATTGTGCTGTTTAAGTGTTCCCTTTATTTTTTTGAGCAGTATATATATATTACCTTCTTATTCATGTGATTAAGTGAGCCACTTTTGGTGTTATGTAGAATTAATTTAGATGTTCTATGAATAGTTAATGAGTTCTATGAATAGGTCTATGAATAGTTTCTACCTAATGATGATCTGATCCCTTCTGATCCCACAGAAGAGCTACTGTAGCCCAAATTGCTGAAAAAAATAATGTTGGCTATGACAAAAAGAAGTCAGAACACACAGCTTGCTGTGTATGGGGCTGTGTAGCCACAGCCCCTGTCCATCAGCAAGTACACCCCTTCATGGAAACGGTATTCCCTAATGGCAGTGGCCTCTTTCAGCAGGATAATACGCCTTGCCACACAAAAATTGTTCAGATATGGTTTGAGGAACATCAGAAAGAGTTCAAGGTGTTGACTTGGTCTCCAAATTACCCAGATCTCAATCCAATCAACCCATCGATCCGATCGTTGTATGTGCTGTACAAACAAATCTAATCCATGCAGACCCTACCTCATAACTTACATGACTTAAAGGATCTGCTACTAAGGTCTTGGTTCCAGATACCTCAGCACACCTTCAGAGATATTGTGGAGGTCATACCTTGACAGGTGAGAGCTGTTTTGATGGCATAAAGTGGACATACAGTGGTGTGAAAAGTGTTGCCCCTTCCCTTTCCTGTTCCTTTGCATGTTTGTCACACTTAAGTGTTTCGAACATCAAACCAATTTAAACAATAGTCAAGGACAACACAAGTAAACACAAAATGCAATTTGTAAATGAAGGTGTTTATTATTAAAAGTAATAATCCAAACCATCATGGCCCTGTGTGAAAAAGTACCCCTAAACCTAATAACTGGTTGGGCCACCCTTAGCAGCAACAACTGCAACCAAGCGTTAGCATAATGAGGCTTTACACGTCCTGAGGAATTTGCCACCCTCAAATGTCTAACAGTTACATTAGGGGGTCGACATGAACGGCCTTTTAAGCACACCCAATAGCAGACGGCTAGCACCAAACTATTTTTTTTCTTTAGCCATTCGTGGTATTGCTGGTGTGTTTAATCATTGTCCTGCTGCACCCAAGTTAGTCAGCTTGAGTACACGAACAGATGGTCGGACACCCAACCTTGGTGACAGAAATTCATAGTTCCTACCACGCAAGTCTTCCAGGTCCTGAAGCAGCAAAAACCCAGACCATCACAACCACCACCTAACTGTTGGTATAATGTTCTTTTAGAAATGCAGTGTTCCTTCTACGCCAGATATACTTGGACACACACCCCAAAGAGTCCACTTTTGTGTCACGGTCCACAGAATGTGTCAAAAGTCTTGGGGATCATCAAGATGTTGTGGAGAAATGAGACGAGCTTTGATGTTCTTTTTGCTCAGCAGTGTTTTCTCCTTGGAACTCTGCCATGCAGGCCATTTTCCAGTCTTTCCTGATGTGGAGGCATGAACGCTGACCTTAACTGAGGCAAGTGAGCCTGCAGTTCTTGGACGTTGTTGTGGGGTTTTGTGACCTCTTGGATGAGTCGTCGCTGCCTCTGCGGTAATTTTGGGCGGCCGCCACTCCTGGAAGGTTCACCACTGTTCCATGTCTTCGCCATTTGTGGATAATGGCTCTCACTGTGGTTCGCTGGATTCCCAAAGCTTTGGAAATGGCTTTATAACCCTTTCCAGACTGATAGATCTCAATTACTTTCTTTCTCAATTGTTCCTGAATTTCTTTGGGTCTCGGCATGATGTGTAGCTTTTAAGGATCTTCTGGTGGACCTTACTGTGTCAAGCAGCTCCTATTTAAGTGATGCCTTGATTGTGAACAGGTGTGGCAATAATCAGGCCTGGGTGTGGCTAGAAATTGAACTCAGGTGTGGACAACCACAGTTATAGTATGTTTTAACAAGGGGGCAATCACTTTTTCACACAGGGCCATGATGGTTTGGATTTATTTTCACCTTTAATAATAAACACCTTCATTTACAAATTGCATTTTGTGTTTACTGTGTTGTCCTTGACTATTGTTTAAATTGGTTTGATGTTCCGAAACACTTAAGTGTGACAAACATCAAGGAACAGGAAATGAGCAAGGGGCAAACTTTTTCACACCACTGTACACAATGTTAGGCAGGTAGTTTTAATGTTATGGCTCATCGGCGTATTTGAAATAAGAAATAGAAATATCTTCTTAACTCCGGTTGCTAAATTATAAACTTGTAGCTCTATTTCTATAGGTCAAGCATAATTTTTGAAAAATAAAAAATAAAAAATTGGAAAGTAAGAAACAAAAATGCTGCTCAACAATAGCAAAAACTAAATTTCTTATTTTGTTTGGTCACAAGGTAATATATATATATATATATATATATATATATATATATATATATATATATATATATATATATTGTTTTTTGGGTTTTTTTCATATTTGCCCTCCGTTGCTATTTCCGTGGTCAGAAAATGGTGGACAAAAGCTTAAAATCATTGATAATGACCTTGATAATAATAGTAAGTATTTTAACATTAGTAAGTCCTTGGATTTGAATTCACAAACCTCCAGAAAGTTTTAAAGATGTTTAGTCCTTTAAACGCATACTTGATTTAATTTATAAAAAAAAAGCAATGGTGCATTTGTTGTTGCATGGAAAATAACAGTCTTTTAAAGGGCTGAATTGAAGATTTATGCTTCATTTTCACCTAGATCAACATGATGTGTGTACTTTATGATATTGGGTGCAGTGAATTAGAAATATATAGGTATGTTGAATATAGAATTGTTCTCATGCCAGGTTTATCTGCAGAGAATTATGAATTTTTTTAAACAGCAAACAATGTTTTGATCTTTCAGTCAGTCTGGGACAGTGGTGGACAAAGTAGTGAGAAGTTAGACTTAATTGAAAGTACATATAATGTGTCAAAATCTTGCAAAAGTTAAAAAAAGTTGCTACTTTTAAATGTACTTAAATTTTTTAAAGTAAGAATTTGATTTTAGTTTTATAGCAAGTATGCCGTTTTGCCAGAAAACATCATTCAGTCTCTATAAGTTTGCAATATTTACCATTAGACAGAATTGGATTTGCTACCTAGCAAATTATATAATAAAACTGTTGCTCCATGCCTTCTAGGGAGGCAAATACAATGCCTCATTTTGTATAACTTTGTTTACTTCAGCATATTGAAACATTTTAACAAGGTAGGGCCAGACTTGCTCATCCTCAAATCCCACACTGCAGTTTGAAGGCGTATTAATATTTAGAAGCACACTGATAGCTATAGAGATATAGCATGCATAGCATGAGAAGGTCTCTGCTGATGACTACACTGTATAATTAATTAAGAGTACTGGTATTCAATTGCATAATACAGAAGTAAAGAATAAATAGTAATGAAGTACAATTACTCAAGTATTGTCCACCCTGGGCTTGTGTAGGTTACATTTAATTTCACCTTTGTGCACACGTAATTTTAACATCCTACACGATAATCGGTATCGGCCGATAAAGGAAATTTTTCAGTCTATCGACTATCAGCCAATGTTTAAAAACATCCGATGATCAGGGTCGATTTTATCCTATAAATCAAAAGAGGGCGGGAAAACAAATCGATTTTGTGCTGTGTGTAAAGAATATGTTTCTTGTGTGTAATGATGACAAAACTGCAGTTTGTAAGCTCTGTAACTCTGTAAGCTCCGCACTGCTAAAACTTTACACCGGAAGTGAGCAGCAGTGAAGCGGGAGTTTCTGTGTCGAATAATTATTCTTTTTTTGTGTGGTGCTCATCAAGCTGTTTGCGCTGAATTAAAGTGCCAGTACACCGTTGAAAGATATAAATGAAGATGAATGACAAAAAAGTAGATATTGCACAGAAAAATATATTTGTTGAGTAGTGTATCCAGTTAATGTTAATATATATATATATATTTATAAAAAAACGCTTAACAACACAGTGGTAACAATCCTTTCAATCTCAATAAGCAAGCTTTGCCAGGTTTGTGTGTTGTTGCAAATTTTCCCATCACAGCTCATCTTTCAGTTCATCCACTTGCAGGCTTTTACCCAATTCCAATTTTCTCCTAAAGAAAATTCTGAAGAGAAAATGAACTTTGAAATTATTAAATGGGTCTGTCATCATGTTTAACAAACATACTAAAATGTTAAATCATTCCAAGGCATTAATAATTCGAAATAAAAAAGAAGAAGAAACAAAACAAACAAACAAACAAACAAACAAAAAAACTCACATTTTCTTCAGTGAATTCATTAACCATTGCCACAGAGTGTCTCCTCACATTCCTGGTAACCACGGACTCAGTCCCAGTGTAAGCAATGAAGTGGATTAAAGTCTGGACTCTAAAGTGGAAAAAAAAAACCATACATATACAAATCAAATAGTAATTATTCAGAGCACTTCTAAATGTGATACAACACAAGATTAATATTTTTGGTACCTGTGCCACAGCATAGCTAAATACTGGACAAGAAGGAGGCCTACAAAACTGACGAGGAACATAAGTCCAATCGGATCAATATAAATCTTCCCGTTAGGGTCAACAGTTCCATTGGCATAAACTTTTGGGATGCTGATGCTCAATGCAGTGCCAATGGATTGCAAAAAGAAAGTAGCCGCAAGCCACAGGGCATTACTGATGAAAAACACAAAAGTTGCCTGAAAATGTAAAGAGGATAATTAGACCAAATCGCTATGCTAGGTCATTACTCAAATATTCCTAAGTATAGTGATCTGTGCTAGGCATTTGCCAACAATTAGTTATACAATACACCATGCTATTGAACACACAATATTGCGATCATGGGGACTCTTGCCATAAAGATGAGATTAAGGAATGATCATGGCACAGTTCAACATCATGACACAAATTATATTTACATCAAGTTTTCCAAATATGACCCCGCCCACCCCACCCCTCTGACTAACTAACCTTGTTGCGTAGGTCTTTCAGATCTTCTTTGATTCTTTCCTCTTTTTTTTTATCAATCTCTAATGGTTTTAGGTATTGCTCAATAAGGTCCTTCCAGAACTGTTCTTCTTCCTAATGCAACAGAAAAGTTAATTAAGCTGGAAACTGCATATGTGATTGATTGCTCTAGTTTACAGTTTTTACACAATAAATGGCCAAAATAAGAAACAACAGGCTTCAGTAAAACAGGGATTCACGTGATATGAATATGTGGAAGCACAATTGCAAATTCCTTCAAATTCCACATAATCCAAGTTGTATGAAATGTTACAAATGATGAAATGCAGGCTTAAATATTGTAGACTGGGTGCAAAGGTCCTTCTGCAGACTACTACACTTACTACAGACTAGTTGTGCAGATGGTCATACTTTTGAGCCCATATATGGACGTAGCCATTTAGCTAGCCCTAGCCATTAAGAAAATAAACATTTAAATAAAAACATGAAGAGTTTGTCTTAGAAATAACTAGCTAGCTAATGTTATGAGTAAACATTATTAACATTTACTATGAGATCCACTCAGAAATCCTGATAGCCATAGAGATTACAAACAAACCACGTTCGTTTAGATCATGTTAATTAGTTGGCTACCTTTGGCAGTGGATAGAACAAAAAATTGTTCAAATAAATTCTCAGACATTCTGTCAGGTTTGTATCATGTTAGCTAGCTGGCTAATTAAACTTGTGAAAGTATGTGTGTATACAATATATAAATTCAAACAAAATTTCCTTCATTGAAATGAATTGCTTCTACATATATGAGCTCAAAAGACACACCTTCCATATTGTGCAAACTGCATACAGACACTATTGGGCTGGACTGAAACACCAAATTACTCAGATGTTCTATGTGCCTGGCCTGGAATTACCATATTAGCCAAATTTATATGTTAAAGTTCTGCCCCGGAACTAAAATGGACTTAAGTCAAGAATCACAAAATTATTTACCAATGAAAACAGCTGCAACTGCATAAATATTCACCCAATGTAAGACCATAAGTTCGTTTTGTTTCATCTTCCAAACAGGACAATAACCCTACATATACTGCAAAAGCACTGCAAAAATATTCAAGAAATATCTTGAATATAGTCAAATTTATCTAGTATTAACTATTATAAGATAGCAATCCACCAAATACAAGATTATTAAATCTATTTCTACACATTTGTACTGATTCATTGTAAACTTATAAAAAAAAATACTAGATGAATGTGGCTATATTCAAGATACTGTATTTTCACCTGATAAGAGATTTTTTTTTTTTTTGCGGAGATTTGTCAGTATACTTTTAACTCTTCATACTCTAATGCAGGGGTCTCAAACTCAAATTGCCCTGGGGCCACTTTTGGTACTCTCATCTCATTATTGGTCTGCAAGAGCATTAAAATACTCCAAGAAAGTGCAATATTCTCAAAAAGTACTTTTTTATTACCATTACCAACATATTTTATTAAACAAATTTAATAGTTTAGTACATTTAGTACTTTAAACATAACCATAACAATACCATAACAATAACTTGGTACCAATTTCAATATAAATGTAATAGTTCACACACACACACTCACACAAATTTTTTTTTTTTTTTTTTTTTTTTGGCACCCTTCCTCCTTTTTTTTTCTCTTTTTTTTTTTTTTTTTTTTTTTTTTTTTTTTTTTTTTTTTCTTTTTTTTTTTTTTTTTTTTTTTTTTTTTTTTTTTTTTTTTTTTTTTTTTTTTTTTTTTTTTTTTTTTTTTTTTTTTTTTTTTTTTTTGCATTTTTTTTTTTTTTTTTTTTTTTTTTTTTTTTTTTTTTTTTTTTTTTTTTTTTTTTTTTTTTTTTTTTTTTTTTTTTTTTTTTTTTTTTTTTTTTTTTTTTTTTTTTTTTTTTTTTTTTTTTCCTCTTTTCTTTTTTTTTTTTTTAATTTTAAATACTTCCTTTTCTTTTTTTTTTTTTTTTTTTCTTTTCTTTTTTTTTTTTTTTTTCTCTTATTTTTTTTTTTTTTCTTTTTTCTTTTCTTACCCCCCTTTTTTATTTAAATTAATTTATTTTTTTTTTTTTTTCTTTTTTTTTTTTATTTTTTTTTTTTTTTCATTCTCTTATTTTTTTTATATAATTTTTTTTATACATTATAATTTTTAACAGACATGACATGTTCATATTTCAGGCACTTGCTGCACAGTGCCTGTTGGTGCATAATGCAGTGCAGAACAGCTGTTGGACCTGCTTTTTGCTCTTCTAATTATCTTTGTACCAGCGCAACCAGTCTGTTTTTTCTGCCTGTCATAGATGGGGCTTCATCAGTTGTAATGCCTACCAGTCGGTCCTGAAAAATATCTTTGGATGTGATGCGGCCGTGCATTGGACACAAACTTAGCAACTCTTCTGTCACTTTGAACTTCTCATTAATATCCCTTATGGAAATTGAGAGCTGAGCATTGTCAGTTTTATCTGTGCTTTCATCAAGCGCCACAGAGTATGCAGTGAAAGCTTTAACTTTATCACGTAGCTGATCATAAATGTTACTTGATAACTCGCTGTTCCGCTCCGCCACCGTGTTAGCCAAATAGCGCTATTGTTGAACAAGGTCTTTTTTTCTGGACATAAAATATCTGCAACATTCATCATGCAGTCCTTCAGAAACAGGCCTTCAGTGAATGGCTTTCTGGCTTTGGCGATTAATTCACTCACCACATAACTTGCCTCAACTGAAGTATCAACATGCATTTTGGCTTTATGAAAAATACTTTACTGAGCTATAAATCCTCTCTGTAGCTGCGGCTCGTGTTGCCCTCTTATCTCCCTCGTACTTCTCATACTACTCTCCATGTTTTGTCCAATAATGATGCTTGATATTATATTCCTTTAAAACTGCAACTTTTTCGTTGCATATCAGGCAAGTCGCATTTCTATTAAACTCCACACAAAAAATACATCATCCACTTTACGTTTTGATTTTGACAGCAACATCTTTGTTCTTCAGCACCTTGTGCGCATTTTGGCCAGCTTTGACCTTTACCATGACAAACAAAATGCATTAAAAAAATAGAATTGTGTTTTTATTAAAATTATTTCAAAAGGGTAGCTTGAATTGGCATGAAACCGCTATAAAATATCATTAGATTTGGCGGGCCAGATTAAATTATAATTTTTTTACATCCAGTCTCGGGCCGGACTGAGGCAGAAGGCGGGCCTGAAGTGGCCCACGGGCCAGGAGTTTGAGACCCCTGATATAATGTTCATACTTTTTTGTAGTTAAGTGGTTCAAAACCAAGACCCTGAATGTGTATAATATTACAGCGCAGTCCTCAATCCAAATGAGAATTTGTGGCAGTGTAAAATTATAGTTTATAAAACATTCAATGCGTTATCTTGAGGGGGGAATGGAAATACCCACCAAATTAAGCCTGTGCTCAATAAGGGCCAGTTCACCAGAGTTTGTCTTCAACTGTTGAATAAAAACTATCAAAGAAATCTTTATTAATTATCTGTGGTATCAGGCATATACAGTATCTCATAAAAGTGAGTACACCCCTCACATTTTTGTAAATATTTGATTATATCTTTTCATGTGAAAACACTGAAGAAATGACACTTTGCTACAATGTAAAGTAGTGAGTGTACAGCTTGTGTAACAGTGTAAATTTGCTGTCCCCTCAAAATAACTCAACACACAGCCATTAATGTCTAAACTGCTGGCAACAAAAGTGAGTATACCCCTAAGTAAAAATGTCCAAATTGTGCCCAAAGTGTCAATATTTTGTGAAGCCACCATTATTTTCCAGCACGACCTTAACACTCTTGGGCATGGAGTTCACCAGAGCTTCACAGGTTGCCACTGGAGTCCTCTTCCACTCTTCCACATCACGGAGCTGGTGAATGTTAGAGATCTTGTGCTCTTCCACCTTCCGTTTGGAGACATGCTTGGCCAGTCCATCACCTTCACCCTCAGCATCTTTAGAAAGGCAGGGGTAGTCTTGGAGGTGTGTTTGGGGTTGTTGTCATGCTGGAATACTGCATACTGATCATGCTCTGCTTCAATATATCACAGTACATGTTGGCATTCATGGTTCCCTCAATGAATAGGTGTATGAGTGCTGCCAGCATTGCTGCAGAGGTTGAAGGGGTGGGGAATCAGCCTGTCAATACTCAGACCATACGCCGCACACTGCATCAAATTGGTCTGCACGGCTGTCGTCCCAGAAGGAAGCTCTTCTAAAGATGATGCACAAGAAACCTGCAAACAGTTTGCTGAAGACAAGCAGACTAAGGACATGGATTACTGGAACCAATATAAACTTATTTGGTTCAGATGGTGTCAAGCGTGTTTGGCGGCAACCAGGTGAGGAGTACAAAGACACGTGTGTCTTGCCTTCAGTCAAGCATGGTGGTGGAAGTGTCATGGTCTGGGGCTGCATGAGTGCTGTCCATAATGGGGAGCTACAGTTCAATGAGGGAACCATGAATGCCAACATGTACTGTGACTGAAGCAGAGAATGATCCCCTCCCTTTGGAGACTGGGCTGCAGGGTAGTATTCCAGCATGATAATGACCCCAAACACAACTCCAAGATGACCACTGCCTTGCTAAAGAAGCTGAGGGTGAAGGTGATGGACTAAACCCTACTGAGCATCTGTGGGGCATCCTCAAATGGAAAGTGGAGAAGCACTAGTTCTATAACATCCACCAGCTCTGTGATGTCATCTTGGAGGAGTGGAAGAGGACTCCAGTGGCAACCTGTGAAGCTCTGGTGAACTCCATTCCCAAGAGGGTTAAGGCAGCACTGGAAAATAATGGTGGCTACACAAAATATTGACACTTTGGGCCCAATTTGGACATTTTCACTTAGGGGTGTACTCACTTTTGTTGCCAGCGGTTTAGACATTAATGGCTGTGTGTTGAATTATTTTGAGGGGACAGCAAATTTACACTGTTACACAAGCTGTACACTCACTACTTTACATTGTAGCAAAGTGTCATTTCTTCAGTGTTGTCACATGAAAAGATATAATCAAATATTTACAAAAATGTGAGGGGTGTACTCACTTTTGTGAGATACTGTATATGTATATATGTTTATAGTAAGTGTAGTCAAAAATGTATGTTTACTCACAGTTCTCAATTAAAGGTAATTGTCTAAAAAAAAAAATGCTTTAGTTCAGTGTAAATCACATACTTCAGCTGGGTTATATACTATAGGACACCCAAGATAGTTTAATAGCAAAAATAGTTGAAATGGCCATCAAAATGTTAATATATTATTTTAGATCTCTTACCCTTCTTCAGGTTGGGTGGGCGTTTTGGTTTTATCATTCAAAGGGTTGGCTTGAGGTGCATTCTCCGGCACTGCACTTATCACTTCTTTGTTCATCTCAAACTCAAAGTTGTAGCCACATATTTTGAACAGCTTCTGGCACTTTACATTTTTCTGGATGTTCTCCTCAGGTCCGGTGTTCTGGCTGGCAGTTTCGCGTGTGCCCCATGACACGTTGTTCATGTTGACCATGGAGTAAATTGCCAGCAGCAGGTAGCCACTGGGGATGCAGATGAAGTAAAGGAGGCCAAATATGATAAGATGGAATTCTTGAGGATGAAGAAGAGCCGTGGAAATGTACATGGCGATTATGCCAATGAAGAACAAGCCACTTGGGGTCATGAAAGTCTGCTCCATTACCATGCTCCCTGAGTACACATGCAGATAAGTAGTTAAAATGTTTAACACAATGTTTAATGTACTGTATTATTTCAGAACAACATTTATTTAATGTGGAAAAATGCTAAAATATTTTATCAAACAAACTTGATCATCCTATGTTACCAAATTACCTAAGCATATCTATTTCAAAGGAGAGATGTGACAAGAAATAAACTGTATAAGAGCACAATAAATTAAATACCAGAGATGGAGATAAACTAAAGGACAGACAATACATGCTTAAATTTATAGCAATATGTATTTGTAAATGTACCAGCTAAAGGTTATAAGTGATTCTTTAAAAGAGTGTTAGTAGAAGCACTAATTTTCCCTTAGTTGTTATTGGAAATGGAAATATTGAAAAACACATTTCACTTACCTATAATAGATAAGATGGTTGCTGTCATCAGAAAAGCATAGATTATGCTCATGATGCCAGCAATGCTGATCTGCAAGTCTGATTTTGCTTGCCCGAGATAATAGCAGAGAAACATGTAGATTGCAGGAGGAACAATCGCCATCAAAAGTGCAACATTTGGGTTTAATTCGAGGACGAATGAAAGGCTTCCTGTTGAAAAGACAGGTGACTTTTACACAAGAAATAGATGCCAACTATGTGTGAATGATTGTAAAATACACACACACACACACACACACACACACACACACACATCTGAAATGAATGCATCTGAAATTTGGGGTTCAGTATGCTGTTCTATTAACAGTAAACTACATCAGGCCACTATTTCACCCAAGTTTCACAGTTTCATCTAATATATGTACTATACCTTTTATTGATTACCATCTGAGCCAATATAATGAAACAAAAACAGTGAGGTTTAAAAATCAATTAGTGTTTAGTAGTAATGTAGAGACTATTTTTGAGGTTTAACACAAACATTGATGTATTTCCACATTAAGAGTCATGTACGTCAAATAACAATACATTTACGTGTGTAAATTGGATTACTGTTATCCAAAGTGATTTACAGCTGAGGATATTACTGAACAGATGAGGTCTAAGGGACTTGCTTAATGACCAAACAGAGGCAGCTTGGTAGCATTTACACTCACAACCTTCCAAAGATTCGGTACTGCTAATTTGCACAATAACATGCTAATGAAAAATAACTGCCAGTAAACAATTGAAATGCATCGGAATAGAAATGCTAAAGTAGTTCTGAGCATCTAAAGAGCATCCAAATTTTCACCTGCAATCATGAGGCAGACTGAAGCTGGCCCCAAAATCGAGGCAGCCATGGTGATAGTCTGGTAGAAAATATAGGGTTGTGATATGGACTTGTTCATTCGTGCAGTGACACTGCCACTGGAAAGAAGGTCCAGAGTGTTGGCCATGGTGGACGGGCCCCAGCGCCGCCGTTGGTTGTAAAACTCCTTGAATTCCTGTGGAGCATTGGTGTATGAGTCAGAGGCAGCGCTGTACTCCACTCGCCATCCCTGTTGCAGGAGCAGCGTGCACAGCCAGCGGTCCTCACCTGCATACACAGAGCCAGAACGCACATGCATCAGAGCACATGGGAATATACATTAAACACATAGGTATTAAAAGTATATCTCCTTTGTCTTTGTTTCACTCACCCTGGTCATACTGTAGATAGTGGGAAGCCTCAGTTGCTTTTGTTGTATATCTCTTCATGACATTGTCACTCAAGAGTGCTTCTGCACGCATCAGGCTGAAACAGCCCGGGCTGCACAATACAGATCCGAACACATGTTCAGCTGTCTTCTGGAGCCAATGACCCACAGCATACTCAAATTTCTGATACCATACCATTGGGCCTGCAACACACAGTGTAAAGGTGCTAATTTTCCTGATTACAGAGATCACCTGGACAAGGTGTAAAATTATTGCATTATATTTATTTAGTCTCATTATGACCATCATAGTCCAAGACAACAAAACTGGCTGTGCTTTCTGGGTAGGAAGGATGGTGTTTACACTCTCTCCTGTCCATCAGAGTGAACATTACCTACAGCAATTACCACCGTCAGTGAGCTCATGTATGTGAAAGCAGGAAGTTAAGGTTTTCCTTCTAGATTCATAGTTTCATTTGTTTCAGAGAAAACATGTGCTAGTCTTCACTCTCGCCAGTTGGTAGATGTTGCATGACAGGTGAGAGCCAGCTAGTGTGTGGGAATTGTCAAAACAACCAAATTTGGGGAAAATGGGTAAAAAAAAATATTATATATATATATATATATATATATATAAAAAAAAAAAATAAAAAAGATACAGCTGAACTTTGGAAACATATATATAAAAAAATCTGTGTGCAGTCTTGGTAATGACACAGCAAAAGATTTGTACAGTGGGCCTTAAGTGCAAACAACAAACAAAAAACCCACAACAAAAAAAAACAAATAAAGATTAAAAACCAAAACACCCAACAGCAAATTTGGAAGCTGATCAATATTAACTAAAAACAGAAAGGCTAGTTCACATGCTCATTGCTGAGTCTCCATAGCAGTCCAAGAGATCGAGGTAGATGTAGAACTTCAACTACCTGGTCCACCACAGCTTTACTAAGATTTTTTTGTATTTATTTTTGTACTTCAATTAAATGTATTATTAATCACCTGTGCCAGTGGGATTGATCCTGCCACAAGCAGCTCCCACTTCTGGGTACAATCTGAGCCGATCCACTAAAAGCATGACAGCTGAAGGCTGGAAATCTGTGTCTCCATCTAGAGCCAGAAGGTATGTGGTCTTTTTGGCTTTCTGCAGGAGATATTAAATTCACCGTTAAGAAATCTTAAGTAATGAAACTGTTATGCAGTTCTTTAAGGGTAAAGTAATCACACTTACCTTTAGTTGATCTTCTATAATTGTCAAATGCACATCACTGTGCTTGTACATCTGATAGTAGTTACTGTGCAGCTTCCAGCCGAGCAGGTAGTACATGTACATGATCTTTGGTGGAAAGAAACAGAATCAGTGCTTAAAATGAGACCTTGAAAGTAGGATAAACTTTAAGCATACATCTGCTTACTACTTTTGAAGTGTCATAATTTTAAATGTAATGGATATTTAATGCAATTATATTACATCATGGAAACAGGTTGAATATTTTATATTTTTTATTCATATTTTAATATAAAATATGAAGACACATTTTGTCTGTGTTAGACTTTTTTCTAGACTTTTACTCAAAATCAAAAAAAAAATGTTGTCTTCATCATCTATACCAGTTAGTGAATAATTTTTCAGTTATAATGGTATATAGTCATACCAGTATAGTGTTTAACCCAACATTGGAATTTACCAGCATTCTTTATAATAATAATTCTGGAGAAAAAGTTTAGACTTCACAATGGAGTCTGCAGCAGCTCACCTGAGACCATCTCTTTTTGTGGCGGATCTGGTGTTTGTCCTTAAAATGAACAAATAGGATGTTGCCATATGGAAGTGTGTACTGCAGACGGCAGCCATATGGAGTCTGGAAGATTTTCTGGTTGGGAAGAGGCTTTCTGTCCCTAAATTCACTTTTGCTATCCTCAGAGAATATACTGTATATATCAGGGGACACAGACACACACATATACACATTTTCAATTAATCTTTACATACAATATATTATTACTTTAGTGCAGTTCTTTTGCAGCCATTATGGTATTTATGGCATATGGCTCTATATTTTACTGCGGCTTGTTTGCACAATCACTTACACATAAACTTCTCTGATGACTTCTGCCAGGGTCTCGGCATACTCATTGACACACCGCTTGTTGTCTTTGGTCAGGAAAGCATCATCAAAATAAATGTGAGACTCAAAAACAACATCGTTAAATTGATTTTTCTTTGGTCGGAACTTGTCCAGTCTGGAGGAAATAGTAGAAAACATTTAAGGATGGTCAATGAAGTTCTCAAGTGGAAGACTCTTTCCACCATCAGAATACCTGAACATCGAGATGATCATCTTCATCATTTCATCTGCAGTCTCATGCCACATGGTTGCACAGAGGTAGATGGTCACCTTCTCCTTTTCCATATTGCTGAAAATGTAAGAATGTTAATTCTAGATGATAATATACATCAAAAGGCACTGTCCTTTGTTACGCACACACAGATTTAACTACCTGTTAATAATTGGCTGAATCTCGAACTTGGAGTTCAGGAGCATGGACGGGTCAATGAACGCTGCTTCATAAAGATTGCGCACAAACAGGTCCATTGTCCTGGCAATACGTTCTGTGTTCAAGAACCAGATGTAGAGTGTGCAGAGCACCAGGCCAAGCCACCAGCTCACCAAAGACGATCCAAGCAGACCAAAATCCATCGATGACTTATTGTCTCCCATGTGGTGACAGAGGTTACGAGTTAAATCACTCAACAACAGTCTCATGATGCCAAGCGCTGGGCCTTCCACGATTGTAAAGTTGTTACAGTAGTCAGCAAAGGTTACGTTCTAAAGAAATTAAGTGCAAAACAAAGTTTGTCAAAGAAGAAAAATATATTATTTCACATACACTATATACTTAACAGGTTTACCCTCCAAGTGCACATGAATAAAGCTTTTATTTAGAAACCTGTTAAGATCTGACAGAAATTAATATTCTTTGTTAATTATCTATCTATCTAAATATCTATCTATATATTTATCTATAGATAGATACAGTATCTCATAAAAGTGAGTACACTCCTCACATTTTTGTAAATATTTGATGATATCTTTTCATGTGACAACACTGAAGAAATGACACTTTGCTACAGTGTAAAGTACAGTGCCTTGTGAAAGTATTCGGCCCCCTTGAACTTTTCAACGTTTTGCCACATTTCAGGCTTCAAACATAAAGATATAAAATTTTAATTTTTTGTGAAGAATCACCAACAAGTGGGACACAATTGTGAAGTGGAACGAAATCTATTGAATATTTTAAACTTTTTTAGCAAATAAAAAACTGAAAAGTGGTGCATGCAAAATTATTCGGCCCCTTTACATTCAGTGCAGCAAACTCACTCCAGAAGTTCAGCGAGGATCTCTGAATGATCCAATGTTGTCCTAAATGACTGATGGTGATAAATAGAATCCACCTGTGTGTAATCAAGTCTCTGTATAAATGCACCTGCTCTGTGATAGTCTCAGGGTTCTGTTGAAAGCGCAGAGAGCATCATGAAGACCAAGGAACACACCAGGCAGGTCCGTAATACTGTTGTGGAGAAGTTTAAAGCCGGATTTGGATACAAAAAGATTTCCCAAGCTTTAAACATCCCAAGGAGCACTGTGCAAGCGATCATTTTGAAATGGAAGGAGTATCAGACCACTGCAAATCTACCAAGACCTGGCCGTCCCTCTAAACTTTCAGCTCAGACAAGGAGAAGACTGATCAGAGATGCAGCCAAGAGGCCCATGATCACTCTGGATGAACTGCAGAGAACTACAGCTGAGGTGGGAGAGTCTGTCCATAGGACAACAATCAGTCATACACTGCACAAATCTGGCCTTTATGGAAGAGTGGCAAGAAGAAAGCCATTTCTCAAAGATATCCATAAAAAGGCTTGTGGCAAACTTTAGACGAGACTAAAGTTTGCCACAAGCCTTTTTATGGATATCTTCAAATTGGGCCCAAAGTGTAAATATTTTGTGTGGCCACCATTATGCTGGTGGGCCTGTTCTGAGTGGAACCTGTTCTGTTAAACTGCTGTATGGTCTTGGCCACCGTGCTGCAGCTCAGTGTCAGGTCTTGGCAATCTTTTTATAGCCTAGGCCATCTTTATGTAGAGCAACAGTTCTTTTTCAGATCCTCAGAGGGTTCTTTGCCATGAGCTGCCATGTTGAACTTCCACTGACCAGTATGAGGGAGTGTGAGAGCGATGACACCAAATATAACACACCTGCTCCCCATTCACACCTGAGACCTTGTAACACTAACAAGTCAAATGACACAAAGGAGGGAAAATGGCTAATTGGGCCCAATTTGGACATTTTCACTTAGGGGTGTACTCACTTTTGTTGCCAGCGGTTTAGACCACTTTAGGGGACAGTGTTGAGGGGCTATGTGTTATTTTGAGGGGAAAGCAAATTTACACTGTTACACAAGCTGTACACTCGCTACTTTACATTGTAGCAAAGTGTCATTTCTTCAGTGTTGTCACATGAAAAGATATAATCAAATATTATATTTACAAAAATGTGAGGGGTGTACTCACTGAGAGATACTGTATATAGATAGATAGATAGATAGATAGATAGATAGATAGATAGATAGATAGATAGATAGATAGATAGATAGATAGATAGACAGACAGACAGACAGATAAATATAAATTATTTCCATTAGTATAACCTGCGATTTGATGTTCTGAAAGGGAATTCCAACAGCCAGCATGAAGGCACCCAACGTTGCTGGAGATGTGCAGATCATGGGAATGAGGTAGCTGCGGCGCACTGCATGCATTTTGCAGGCAGCTACGGCCACATAGCGACACAAAGCTGAAGATAGAACCTGAATAGCAAAGAGGCTCAGAACAAGGGTTCTGGTAAAGCTGGTGACTGAAAGCACTGATGACCACTCCTGCTTCGAGAGCTTCACATAAACTCCAAGGACAGTGAAGGTCACAACAATTCGCACCAAGCTAGCCACAATGTTCACAAAGTTGTGGGACCTTTTGATGTCTTGGATTGTGTTCTGGAAGAAGACGATGCGGAAAAGCATAGCATAGTTCTCCCACCAGTTCAAAGAGACCAGGAAAGTGCCTCCTATGGCTAAACCCACATACAGTCCCATGTCCGGCTTTCTGAGGTAGTTAACAGCAAACATGCAAAAACCTGCAATTAGGAGAATGACCGCGGCTAATGAAGCTGCAATAAATCGTCTCCTTCCATGCGCGACTGCATTTCCCACCACCTGTAGCAGGGCTGACAATGTGGCAATGCCATTCAGAAGCATCACATTGGTCAGGATGTCAAACTGGGGCATAGTGATCAGGGTAAGGATGGAAGATCCAGCAGCCACCAAAGTTTCCACAAACAGAATCTGTACACAGATAAAGGAATTTGAGTCATATTAAATGCATGGTTATTACATAATACATAGCAATGTTTTACAATTCAGCCAACAAATGTTAAAACAACCTTTTTAATATTAAAGATTTGGCAATTAATAACTAACAGTAGATTCAGGGAGCTGAAGGTTCGAGTTGCCAAACGTCAGCCTCGAAACCTTAATGACTTGGAGAAGATCTGCAAAGAGGAGTGGGACAAAATCCCTCCTGTAGATATCCTGCACTACTTTTAATTAGAGTAAAATTCTAAAAGAAATGCAACTTTTCTAATTAACCAGAACTATGATTATTGCTGATGGTTTGCAGCAGAATCTCCCTGGCAACATAAACCACTTAATACCAGCTTTTTTGTTATTACCTAAGACACTAGTCAAAAGCATCTAGGCATGTAGTTTGTATAAACAGTATATCTGGAAGCAGGACACTCAAGGCAAGCAGCAAAAAATGTCCTTAAAGCTACACTGAATAAATAAACAATTTTTTTTGTCTATTACACAACAGAATAACACTAGCATTTACAATACTATGCATAGACATCTGTTGAAGGTGAATGCTGAAGTTTATTCTCATTTTAGTCATAATCCAGCCACTCTGCTATTTTCAAATCCTTTCACAGTTTTACAAATGTAAAAGCAAGGAAAAACAACATGCCATGAGCTCACATAAACTGCTGTTGAAAATTTTTTAAATTGCTTATAGAAAATAGTCATAATTAGTAGTGAGACAATTAAATTCAGTTGTGGTTGTTCAGATTCAAAAAGGCTCAGTTAGTGAATAAGAAGTTACTTCTCTAATTGTAGAAGCTCAAACATCAAGGCAGATGCTAATTAATAATATATAATTTACTGAAAAGAAGTGAATTAAAAAGTGTTCCATCGACAGAATACTTCATGTTTGACCAGTTTATTTTACCATTAAATAAATCACACCTTAACTGCAACAAATAGTTTACTGAAATTAATCTTTGAAATTTTATTACTGATTAAAGTGGTCCTCTGGAAACCCTCTGGCGGAAGCCTTCATGTTTAGGGAAACCTTTCATATCACGTTTCCCTTAAAGGGAAAAAAATGAAAAACACCTTAGGGTGCTAAATTGAAAGTTTTTCCTAGAAGCATACAAGCATACAAATGGACATATATGGATTATGGTTGCCACTTACCCATAGCAAAGTTTGCATTGATGGAGTTTTTGAATCTTTAAAAGTAATTTTCCAAATGCTTTTGATCAGCAGTAAAACACTTGGAGCAATTAGAAGGCACCCAATGAAGAGGCTAGCGTAAGGTTTGGTTTCTATGGTGGTTGATTTTTCCATGCAGAGGTTTATTAATAGCAACAGAGATGCCTGTAATGTAGATAAAAACAGAAATAACATATATATATTTATCATTGTCAAATGCGTAATATTATATGGCTGCCAACAAGTAAATAGATATTCTTGTTTATTTTAAGGCTTACTTTGCTGAAGAAGGCTAGCCCAAACACCAAGATTCCCACAAAAGTACATGTGATGATTTGGATGAAGCTCAGAAACTTTCGAGGTTTTAGCTCATCTTCAATAATTGGTGATTCCTGAGCAGCATCCCAGGCCTGCCTGGCCCTACAACATATCAGAATTTAAAATGCTGTGTTTTAAAGATGTATTTTACTTTGAGTAAGGGTTGTGTGCGTTATTATAATAATACTTTGTGAACAAATAGATAGAAAGACAGTTTATATAATATCAGCAGAAGATAAATGAAAATGAAAATAGAAACAGATAAGAAATAAATATAAGACCGAACTCTTACCTGCGCACTTTATCACTCTGATCTTCATGCATGCTTGTTCACTGACAAAGTGACAAATTGACACACAAGTGTCAGTCAGATGTACAGAACAGTGGGCGTGACATAGAACTTGTTTTTGGGGCACCTCCTAAATATGTCACAGACGATGAATGTTACACTCTTCTGGAATGTTACTACCAAAGAATTTCAGAGATAATCATAGTAAAGAATTGTATGTTAATGTAGGGTGACTGTGTGTGTCTTTTCTTTCTGTATAACTATCTTTGATCTGTTTGACAAGTTTTCTGAATTTAGCAGGGGGAAAATATTTTTCTTACAAAGCCCCACAATTACAGCCTTCCAATTTGTGTTCAGTACTCTGACACAGTCTCAGTCCAGGCTGAAAATATAATTGTCCAGTCAAACTTTTCATGAATAGTTTTTTTCTTAGGTAAAGTAGCAGATCTAGAGAGCTCAGAGGCATAAAGTTTTGTGGTGAACTGGGATGTTTGGATTCTGTATGCCCCCCCTGTATGTTGATGAAGGAGTAACTGGCTCTCTTATGGGTCCCAGGGTGCCCTCATGTCTTTGCGACCTTCTGGCTATCACTTTTAGTTATGCTGTCATAGCTAGTCTTGCCGGATTTCCTGCTTGCACTCATGTAAAGTACATTGTCTTTAACCATTACGGGACAATAAGCATACCTAATAAACTCACCCTCTTTTTCCCACTCACTCCCTCTCTCTTTCTGTTGAGCTACACATGATACTCCTAATATACCAGTGATTCTGCTTCCTTCTGCTCTCTGGACCTGCCTGATTCATCCTGATGCCCTACTTCTGGTTGGACTTCTCATCAATCAGCATTCACATGCTGCTGCTGAGGATGGCCCCACATGGTGCAGCCTAAAGATCATTGACATTACTGAGGATGGTACCACTTAAAAACCATAAAGATGGCTTTGGACACAGAATGTTTTTTGCAGCTCGTTAAACGGTCCATTTTTTAACGTGTTTTTTTGTGTGTGTGTGTTCACACCCAGGCGTTAGACATGGGCGACGCACTAAATGAAAGTGCAAATTCACTGACTGACAGTAAATGGTGTTTATTGAAAAGCAGAAATACCCTCACAAAAATGTGCACTAGTGGTCCCTTGCAGGCGCTGGTCTGAAACAACCTTGACAACGATTCAGACAAGCGTTGATGAATTATAATTTACAAATTGTTTGTGTCAAACAAAGAAGTGTGTCGGGGAGTGTTCTCAACTGAAATGCTACTGTCTTCGGTTTGAATCCTGGGTGAAGTGTCCCTGTCCACATCTTTGTAAGAGCCAATTAAAAATTAGAGGAGGGGGTTTATTGTTGAGTTTTTAACATCTACAACTACATGAGCTTGGTTTTGTAACCTGTAGGCTCCTCATTGTGAATAACTATATTCATTTTGGTCATGAAAAATGAAGATTAATAAATGCAAAACTGTCCAAATTCTCTCTCATCTACGTAATAACCCACAACATCTGACCATGTCTTTTTAATTTTTTATCAGGAAATATTGTGGGAATTTTACGTCAGATGATTAACAACACATCCTGAGATGGGCACTTAACATGCATCAGTACAAACACTACTGAATCATTTAAATTTTATAAACCCACATAATAAAACTGACCGGAGAACAGTTCAAATTATGTATTAAACACTGGTTCATTGGTTCACCTGGAGATCAACACTGTTCACTGTTGCAGAAGTGCTGGCAGCACTCATACCTCTATTTCCCAAAGACAACCTCTGGATATGACACTGAGCACATGCACTCAACTTCTTTGGTCGACCATGGCGAGGCCTATTCTGAGTGGAAACTGTCCTGTTAACCGCTCCATGGTCTTGGCCACCGTGCTGCAGCTCAGTGTCAGGTCTTGGCAATCTTTTTATAGCCTTGGCCATCTTTATGTAGAGCAACAATTATTTTTTCAGATCCTCAGAGAGTTCTTTGCCATGAGGTGCCATGTTGAACTTCCAGTGACCAGTATGAGGGAGTGTGAGAGCGATGACACCACATTTTAACACACCTGCTCCCCATTCACACCTGAGACCTTGTAACACTAACAAATCACATGACACCGGGGAAGGAAAATGGCTAATTGATCTAATTTGGACATTTTCACTTAGGGGTGTACTCACTTTTGTTGCCAGCGGTTTAGACATTAATGGCTGTGTGTTGAGTTATTTTGAGGAGACAGCAAATTTACACTGTTACACAAGCTGTACACTCACTATTTTTTTTTTTTGCCTTTATTTATTCATTTTCATATGATTCATTTATGTGTTTCATTTACATAGGATTAATTTTCATGTGATTCACATTCATGCATGTGATTCATATTCATGTGATTTATTTACATATGATTAATTTTCATGTGATTCATATTCATGCATGTGATTCATTTACATGTAATTAATTTTCATGTGATTCATACACTCACTATTTTACATTGTAGCAAAGTGTCATTTCTTCAGTGTTGTCACATGAAAAGATATAATCAAATATTTACAAAAATGTGAGGAGTGTACTCACTTTTGTGAGATACTGTAGATCAGGGGTGGCCAATCTTATCCCGAAAGAGCCGGTGTGGGTGCAGGTTTTCATTCCAACCGCTTGGTTGGAATGAAAACCTGCACCCACACCGGCTCTTTCCAGGTGTGGCTTCTGCTTAGAAGCCACACCTGAATCTATTGAAAGCCAAAATCAACTGACTGAACAGGTGGAATCAGGTGTGACTCCTGTGTGGTTGGAATGAAAACCTGCACCCACACCGGCTCTTTCCTAATAAGATTGGCCACCCCTGCTGTAGATAGACAGACAGACAGACAGACAAACAGACAGACAGACAGACAGATAGATAGATAGATAGATAGATAGATAGATAGATAGATAGATAGATAGATAGATAGATAGATAGATAGATAGATAGATAGATAGATAGATAGATAGATAGATAGATAGATAGATAGATAGATAGATAGATATTATTACCATTAGCATAACCTGTGATTTGATGTTCTGAAAGTGAATTCCAACAGCCAGCATGAAGGCATCCAATATTTAACATTAGACAGAACTGGATTTGCTGCCTAGAAAATTATATAAGAAAACTGCTATTCTTGGCATTAGAAAAGAAAACAGGATAACTTTTTCAAATTAGATGGAATCCATGCCTTCTTTGTATGACTTTGTTTACTTCAGCATATTGAAACATTTTAACAAGGTAGGGCCAGACTTGCTCATCCTCAAATCCCACACTGCAGTTTGAAGGCTTATTAATATTTAGAAGCACACTGATGGCTATAGAGACATATCTCTTTTTTTTTTTTTGCAGTTAGTCCATAATGCAGCTTCTAGAGTCTAGAACTAGAAGATACGACCATATCACACCAATATTATCAATACTGCATTGGCTCCCAGTAAAATCTCGCATTGACTTTAAGATACTTTTATTAACCTATAAAGCACTAAACGGTCTCGTGCCACAATATCTAAGTGACCTTTTGGTTTTCTATGATCCGCCACGCCTACTTAGATCAAAAAATGCAGGATATTTGACGGTACCTTGAATAGTGAAGGCTACAGTAGGGGGAAGAGCTTTCGCTTATAGAGCCCCACTGTTATGGAACAGTCTTCCTATTACTGTTCGGGACTCAGACAAAGTCTCAGTGTTTAAGTCTAGGCTTAAAACGTATTTGTTTACTCAAGCCTACCCTGACTAGACTTTCTATATTTTACTAATTCCCAGTACTAATAATCTTTTTTCTCCCTCTCTCCTTTTGCCGAGCCACACATGATTTTATGGAGATACTAGAGATCCAGATCCTTTCTGCCTCTGAATGGAGCTCAAATCTTCTCCAATTCCAGACTGCTGAGACTACGGCTGCATCTAAGGCCATACAGACTTCTTATAAGTCAATACTGAACTATCTCACAATATCTGTTGTTACCCAGATGAGGGTGGGTTCCCTTCTGAGTCTGGTTCCTCTCAAGGTTTCTTCCTCTTAAAACATCGTAGGGAGTTTTTCCTTACCACCGTTGCCACTCAGTGGCTTGCTCAGTTGGGATAAATTCACACCTTTAATATCTGTATACCATGTTGATATTTCTGTAAAGCTGCTTTGAGACAATGTCTATTGTAAAAAGTGCTATACAAATAAAATTGAATTGAATTGAATTGAAGTTTTAAAACATCCGACGATCAGGGTCGATTTTATCCTATAAATCAAAAGAGGGCGGGAAAACAAATCAATTTTGTGCTGTGTGTAAAGAATATGTCTCTTGTGTGGAATGATGACAAAACTGCAGTTTGTGAGCTCTGTAACTCTGTAAGCTCCGCATTGCTAAAACTTTACACCGGAAGTGAGCAGCAGTGAAGCGGGAGTTTCTGTGTCGAATAATTATTCTTTTTTTGTGTGGTGCTCATCAAGCTGTTTGCGCTGAATTAAAGTGCCAGTACACCGTTGAAAGATATAAATGAAGATGAATGACAAAAAAGTAGATATTGCACAGAAAAATATATTTGTTGAGTAGTGTATCCAGTTAATGTTATATATATATATATATATATATATATATATATATATATATATATATATATATATATATATATATATATATATATATATATATATATATATATATGTGTTATATATATAAAGTTTATATTATATATTACCAGTTTCATGTTCACTGATGAAGTAGAAATGTTTTTGTTTGTGGTGAGTGAATGTGAGACTAACAGGAGGTTTTTTAGAATTCAGTTAATGTTAATATGAATTAATAACATTAAATAAGTTAAGAAATCTTACTTTAATCTTCAGTATTTAGTTCATGTGTTAATGTTAATTAGAGTAATGTGTTTCTGTTTATGAGACCAGTTACTGTGAAACAACTTGTTGAAATGGAGAGAATAAAGTTTTTATTTGCATTTCCTTCATAATTGTGGAATTAATTATTATTCATTTAAAAGAAGGTATAAAAGGCAAAACTATCGGTATCAGCCAATATCACTGAATAATCGGTTATCATTATCAGCTGAAAAACTTGTATTGGTGCATCACTAATAACCGTAAACAATGTTAAACAAAAACACTTAACAACACTGTGGTAACAATCCTTTCAATCTCAATAAGCAAGCTTTGCCAGGTTTGTGTGTTGTTGCAAAGTTTCCCATCACAGCTCATCTTTCAGTTCATCCACTTGCAGGCTTTTAACCAATTCCAATTTTCTCCTAAAGAAAATTCTGAAGAAAAAAAGAAAAACTTTGAAATTATTAAATGGGTCTGTCATCATGTTTAACAAACATACTAAAATGTTAAATCATTCCAAGGCATTAATAATTCGAAATAACAATGAAGAAGAAGAAGAAGAAAAAACTCACATTTTCTTCAGTGAATTCATTAACCATTGCCACAGAGTGTCTCTTCACGTTCCTGTTAACCACGGCCTCAGTCCCAGTGTAAGCAATGAAGTGGATTAAAGTCTGGACTCTAAAGTGGAAAAAAAAAAACCATACATATACAAATCAAATAGTAATTATTCAGAGCACTTCTAAATGTGATACAACACAAGATTAATATTTTTGGTACCTGTGCCACAGCATAGCTAAATACTGGACAATAAGGAGGCTTGCAAAACTGATGAGGAACATAAGTCCAATCGGATCAATATAAATCTTCCCATTAGGGTCAACAGTTCCATTGGCATAAACTTTTGGGATGCTGATGCTCACTGCAGTACCAATGGATTGCAAAAAGAAAGTAGCCACAAGCCACAGGGCATTACTGATGAAAAACACAAAAGTTGCCTGAAAATGTAAAGAGGATAATTAGACCAAATCGCTATGCTAGGTCATTACTCAAATATTCCTAAGTATAGTGATCTGTGCTAGGCATTTGCCAACAATTAGTTATACAATACACCATGCTATTGAACACACAATATTGCAATCATGGGCACTTCAAAATGTAGCTAGTGACTATATATTTTCTTCAAATACACTGTAGTTGACCTACTTATTGAGAACTTATTTCAAGTGACATTGACAATTCAACAGCAACTACTTCTTATTTATTTCATTTTTTAAATTTGAATTATTTTCATTATGAAATGTCTAATGGAAACAATGTGAAAAAAACAAACAAAAAAAAACTTAATTACTCTTGCCATAAAGATGAGATTAAGGAATGATTATGGCACAGTTCAACATCATGACACAAATTATAATTACATCAAGTTTTCCGATTATGACCATACCTCCCCCCCCCCCTCCACACACACACACACACACACACTAACTAACCTTGTTGCGTAGGTCTTTCAGATCTTCTTTGATTCTTTCCTCTTTTTTTTTATCAATCTCTAATGGTTTTAGGTATTGCTCAATAAGGTCCTTCCAGAACTGTTCTTCTTCCTAATGCAACAGAAAAGTTAATTAAGCTTGAAACTGCATATGTGATTGCTCTAGTTTACAGTTTTTACACAATAAATGGCCAAAATAAGATTCATTCTGTCAGGTTTGTATTATGTTAGCTAGCTGGCTAACTAAACTTGTGAAAGTATGTGTGTATACAATATATAAATTCAAACAAAATTTCCTTCATTGAAATGAATTGCTTCTACATATATGAGCTCAAAAGACACATCTTCCATATTGTGCAAACTGCATACAGACACTATTGGACTGGACTGAAACACCAAATTACTCAGATGTTCTATGTGCATCGATAGCCTGGCCTGGAATTACCATATTAGCCAAATTTATATGTTAAAGTTCTGCCCCGGAACTAAATTGGACTTAAGTCAAGAATCACAAAATTATTTACCAATGAAAACAGCTGCAACTGCATAAATATTCACCCAATGTAAGACCATAAGTTCGTTTTGTTTCATCTTCCAAACAGGACAATAACCCTACATATACTGCAAAAGCACTGCAAAAATATTCAAGAAATATCTTGAATATAGTCATATTTATCTAGTATTAACTATTATAAGATAGCAATCCACCAAATACAAGATTATTAAATCTATTTCTACACATTTGTACTGATTCATAGTAAACTTATAAAAAGAAATACTAGATAAATGGGATTATATACAAGATACTGTATTTTCACTTGATTTTTGCAGAGATTTGGCAGTATACTTTTACTTCTTTATACTCTAATTTTTATACTTTATACTAAATACTTTTTTTGTTGTTAAGTGGTTCAAAACCAAGACCCTGAATATGTATTAATATTACAGCACAGTCCTCAATCCAACTGAGAGTTTGTGGCAAAACATAGTGTAAAATTACAGTTTATAAAATATTCAATGCGTTACCATGAGGGGGGAATGGAAATACCCACCAAATTAAGCCTGTGCTCAATAAGAGCCAGTTCACCAGAGTTTGTCTTCAACTGTTGAATAAAAACTATCAAAGAAATCTTTATTAATCATCTGTGGTATCAGGCATATATATGTATATATGTTTATAGTAAGTGTAGTCAAAAATGTATGTATACTCACAGTTCTCAATTAAATGTAATTGTCTAAAAAAAAACAATGGGAAGATTGCCTTAGTTCAGTGTACATCACATACTTCAGATGGGTTATATACTATAGGACACCCAAGATAGTTTAATAGCAAAAATAGTTGAAATGGCCATCAAAATGTTAATATATTATTTTAGATCTCTTACCCTTCTTCAGGTTGGGTGGGTGTTTTGGTTTTATCATTCAAAGGGTTGGCTTGAGGTGCATTCTCCGGCACTGCACATATCACCTTCTCTTCTTTGTTCACCTCAAACTCAAAGTTGTAGCCACATATTTTGAACAGCTTCTGGCACTTGACATTTTTCTGGTTGTTCTCCTCAGGTCCAGTGGTCTGGCTGGCAGTTTCGCGTGTGCCCCATGACACGTTGTTCATGTTGACCATGGAGTAAATTGCCAGCAGCAGGTAGCCACTGGGGATGCAGATGAAGTAAAGGAGGCCAAATATGATAAGATGGAATTCTTGAGGATGAAGAAGAGCCGTGGAAATGTACATGGCGATTATGCCAATGAAGAACAAACCACTTGGGGTCAGAAAAGTCTGCTCCTTTACCATGCTCCCTGAGTACACATGCAGATAAGTAGTTAAATTGTTTAGCACAATGTTTAGTATAGTGTATTATTTCAGAACAACATTTATTTAATGTGGAGAAATGCTAAAATATTTTATCAAACAAACTTGATCATCCTATGTTACCAAATTACCTAAGCATATCTATTTCAAAGGAGAGATGTGACAAGAAATGAGCTGTATAAGAGTACAATAAATTAAATACCAGAGATGGAGATAAACTAAAGGACAGACAATACATGCTTAAATTTATAGCAATATGTATTTGTAAATGTACCAGCTAAAGGTTCTAAATGATTCTTTAAAAGAGTGTTAGTAGAAGCACTAATTTTCCCTTAGTTGTTATTGGAAATGGAAATATTGAAAAACACATTTCACTTACCTATAATAGATAAGATGGTTGCTGTCATCAGAAAAGCATAGATTATGCTCATGATGCCAGCAATGCTGATCTGCAAGTCTGATTTTGCTTGCCCGAGATAGTAGCAGAGAAACATGTAGATTGCAGGAGGAACAATCGCCATCAAAAGTGCAACATTTGGGTTTAATTCGAGGACGAATGAAAGGCTTCCTGTTGAAAAGACAGGTGACTTTTACACAAGAAATAGATGCTAACTATGTGTGAATAATTGTAAAACACACACACACACACACACACACACACACACACACACTGGATGAACATCTGCGTTGCTATATTTTTCAGACTAATATCCACACAAATTAATCACAGTTTCACCCAAGTTTCACAGTTTCATCTAATCTACAGTGAGGGAAAAAAGTATTTGATCCCCTGCTGATTTTGTACGTTTGCCCACTAACAAAGAAATGATCGGTCTATCATTTTTATGGTAGATTTATTTGAACAGTGAGAGACAGAATAACAACAAAAAAAAATGCAGAAAAACGCGTCAAAAATTTTATAAATTGATTTGCATTTTAATGAGGGAAATATGTATTTGACCACTCTGCAAAACATGACTTAGTACTTGGTGGCAAAACCCTTG
This sequence comes from Ameiurus melas, assembly GCA_012411365.1. Lineage (NCBI taxonomy): Eukaryota > Metazoa > Chordata > Actinopteri > Siluriformes > Ictaluridae > Ameiurus > Ameiurus melas. The sequence continues at coordinate 10,312,908 of CM022778.1, read as the reverse complement.
TTGGCAATCACAGAAGTCAGACGTTTCTCGTCGTTGGCCACCAGGTTTGCACACATCTCAGGAGGGATTTTGTCCCACTCCTCTTTGCAGATCTTCTCCAAGTCATTAAGGTTTTGAGGCTGACGTTTGGTAACTTGAACCTTTAGCTCCCTCCACAGATTTTCTATGGGATTAAGGTCTGGAGACTGGCTAGGCCACTCCAGGACCTTAATGTGCTTCTTCTTGAGTCACTCCTTTGTTGCCTTGGCCGTGTGCTTTTGGGTCATTGTCATGCTGGAATACCCATCCATGACCCATTTTCAATGCCCTGGCTGAGGGAAAGAGGTTCTCACCCAAGATTTGACGGTACATGGCCCCGTCCATCGTCCCTTTGATGCGGTGAAGTTGTCCTGTCCCCTTAGCAGAAAAACTCCCCTAAAGCATAATGTTTCCACCTCCATGTTTGACGGTAGGGATGGTGTTCTTGGGGTCATAGGCAGCATTCCTCCTCCTCCAAACACGGCGAGTTGAGTTGATGGCAAAGAGCTCCATTTTGGTCTCATCTCACCACACCCAGCTGCCTTGAGATCATTGACAAGATCCTTCCGTGTAGTTCTGGGCTGATTCCTCACTGTTCTCATGATCATTGCAACTCCACAAGTGAGATCTTGTAGGGAGCCCCAGGCCGAGGGAGATTGACAGTTCTTTTGTGTTTCTTCCATATGCGAATAATCGCACCAACTGTTGTCACCTTCTCACCAAGCTGCTTGGCAATGGTCTTGTAGCCCATTCCAGACTTGTGTAGGTCTACAATCTTGTCCCTGACATCCTTGGAGAGCTCTCTGGTCTTGGCCATGGTGGAGAGTTTGGAATCTGATTGATTGATTGATTGCTTCTGTGGACAGGTGTCTTTTATACAGGTAACAAGCTGAGATTAGGGGCACTCTCTTTAAGAGTGTGCTCCTAATCTCAGCTCGTTACCTCTATAAAAGACACCTGGGAGCCAGAAATCTTTCTGATTGAGAGGGGGTCAAATATTCATTTCCCTCATTAAAATGTAAATCAATTTATAAAATTTTTGACATGCATTTTTCTGGATTTTCTTATTGTTATTCTGTCTCTCACTGTTCGAATAAACCTACCATTAAAATTATAGACTGATCATCATGTTTACTAGTAATGTAGAGTCTATTTTTGCAAATATTGTGCAAATTGGATTACTGTTATCCAAAGTGATTTACAGCTGAGGATATTACTGAACAGATGAGGTCTAAGGGACTTGCTCAAGGACCAAACAGAGGCAGCTTGGTAGTATTTACACTCACAACCTTCCAAAGATTCAGTACTGCTAATAACTGCTAATTACTGCTAATTCAGTTCTGCTAATTTAGTACTGCTAATTTTTCATTAGCACAATAACATGCTAATGAAAAATAACTGCCAGTAAACAATTGAAATGCATCTGAATAGAAATGGTAAATTAGTTCCGAGCATCTAAAAAGCATGCAAATTTTCACCTGCAATCATGAGGCAGACCGTAGCTGGCCCCAAGATCGAGGCAGCCATGGTGATAGTCTGGTAGAGTATGTAAGGTCGTGATATGGACTTGTTCATTCGTGCAGTGACACTGCCACTGGAAAGAAGGTCCAGAGTGTTGGCCATGGTGGACGGGCCCCAGCGCCGCCGTTGGTTGTAAAACTCCTTGAATTCCTGTGGAGCATTGGTGTATGAGTCAGAGGCAGCATTGTACTCCACTCGCCATCCCTGTTGCAGGAGCAGCGTGCACAGCCAGCGGTCCTCACCTGCATACACAGAGCCAGAACACACATGCATCAGAGCACATGGGAATATACATTAAACACATAGGTATTAAAAGTATATCTCCTTTGTCTTTGTTTCACTCACCCTGGTCATACTGTAGATAGTGGGAAGCCTCAGTTGCTTTTGTTGTATATCTCTTCATGACATTGTCACTCATGAGTGCTTCTGCACGCATCAGGCTGAAACAGCCCGGGCTGCACAATACAGATCCGAACACATGCTCAGCTGTCTTCTGGAGCCAATGACCCACAGCATACTCAAATTTCTGATACCATACCATTGGGCCTGCAACACACAGTGTAAAGGTGCTATTTTCCTGATTACAGAGATCACCTGGACAAGGTGTAAAATTATTGCATTATATTTATTTGGTCTCATTATGACCATCATAGTCCAAGACAACAAAACTGGCTGTGCTTTCTGGGTAGGAAGGATGGTGTTTACACTCTCTCCTGTCCATCAGAGTGAACATTACCTACAGCAATTACCACCGTCAGTGAGCTCATGTATGTGAAAGCAGGAAGTTAAGGTTTTCCTTCTAGATTCATAGTTTCATTTGTTTCAGAGAAAACATGTGCTAGTCTTCACTCTCGCCAGTTGGTAGATGTTGCATGACAGGTGAGAGCCAGCTAGTGTGTGGGAATTGTCAAAACAACCAAATTTGGGGAAAATGGGTAAAAAAAATATTATATATATATATATATATAGTCATACAATACAGCTGAACTTTGGAAACATTATATAAAAAAAATCTGTGTGCAGTCTTGGTAATGACACAGCAAAAGATTTGTACAGTGGGCCTTAAGTGCAAACAACAAACAAAAAACCCACAACAAAAAAACAAATAAAGATTAAAAACCAAAACACCCAACAGCAAATTTGGAAGCAGATCAATATTAACTAAAAACAGAAAGGCTAGTTCACATGCTCATTGCTGAGTCTCCATAGCAGTCCAAGAGTTCGAGGTAGATGTAGAACTTCAACTACCTGGTCCACCACAGCTTTACTAAGATTTTTTTGTATTTATTTTTGTACTTCAATTAAATGTATTATTAATCACCTGTGCCAGTGGGATTGATCCTGCCACAAGCAGCTCCCACTTCTGGGTACAATCTGAGCCGATCCACTAAAAGCATGACAGCTGAAGGCTGGAAATCTGTGTCTCCATCTAGAGCCAGAATGTATGTGGCCTCTTTGGCTTTCTGCAGGAGATATTAAATTCACCGTTATGAAATCTTAAGTAATGAAACTGTTATGCAGTTCTTTAAGGGTAAAGTAACCACACTTACCTTTAGTTGATCTTCTATAATTGTCAAATGCACATCCTTGTGCTTGTACATCTGATAGTAGCTCTTGTGCAGCTTCCAGCCGAGCAGGTAGTACATGTACATGATCTTTGGTGGAAAGAAACAGAATCAGTGCTTAAAATGAGACCTTGAAAGTAGGATAAACTTTAAGCATACATACGGTATGGTTTAAGTTGTTGAGAGTGTGTGTATGTGCATACGGCTAGCCCTTATAATACCCTTGATTTCAACCCAAATATAATACATCTGGTGACGATGTATACTGGCATCTAAAGCTTGTTTGGGCAGGGTTGTAATTAGGGGTGAAACTGGATCTGATAGCAGATCATAGTATCTGTTTACTACCTTTGAAGTGTCATAATTTTCAATGTAATGGATATTTAATGCAATTATATTACATCATGGAAACAGGTTGAATATTTTATATTTTGTATTCATATTTTAACATAAAATATGAAGACACATTTTGTCTGTGTTAGTCTTTTTTCTAGACTTTTACTCACAATCCAATTTTTTTTTGTCTATACCAGTTAGTGAATAATTTTTCAGTTATAATGGTATATAGTCATACCAGTATAGTGTTTAACCCAACATTGGAATTTACCAGCATTCTTTATAATAATAATTCTGAGAAAAAAACATCTCTTTTTTGTGGCGGATCTGATGGTTTGTCCCTGTAAAATGAACAAATAGGATGTTGCCATATGGAAGTGTGTACTGCAGACGGCAGCCATATGGAGTCTGGAAGATTTTCTGGTTGGGAAGAGGCTTTCTGTCCCTAAATTCACTTTTGCTATCCTCGGAGAATATACTGTATATATCAGGGGACACAGACACACACATACACACATTTTCAATTAATCTTTACATACAATATATTATTACTTTAGTGCAGTTCTTTTGCAGCCATTATGGTATTTATGGCAGATGGCTCTATATTTTACTGCGGCTTGTTTGCACAATCACTTACACATAAACCTCTCTGATGACTTCTGCCAGGGTCTCGGCATACTCATTGACACACCGCTTGTTGTCTTTGGTCAGGAAAGCATCATCAAAATAAATGTGAGACTCAAAAACAACATCGTTAAATTGATTTTTCTTTGGTCGGAACTTGTCCAGTCTGGAGGAAACAGCAGACAGGAAATAGTAAACATTAATTTAAGGATGATCAATGAAGTTGAAGACTCTTTCCACCATCAGAATACCTGAACATCGAGATGATCATCTTCATCATTTCATCTGCAGTCTCATGCCACATGGTTGCACAGAGGTAGATGGTCACCTTCTCCTTTTCTCTATTGCTGAAAATGTAAGAATGTTAATTCTAGATGATAATATACATCAAAAGGCACTGTCCTTTGTTACGCACACACAGATTTAACTACCTGTTACTAATTGGCTGAATCTCGAACTTGGAGTTCAGGAGCATGGACGGGTCAATGAACGCTGCTTCATAAAGATTGCGCACAAACAGGTCCTTTGTCCTGGCAATACGTTCTGTGTTCAAGAACCAGATGTAGAGTGTGCAGAGCACCAGGCCAAGCCACCAGCTCACCAAAGACGATCCAAGCAGACCAAAATCCATCGATGACTTATTGTCTCCCATGTGGTGACAGAGGTTACGAGTTAAATCATTCAACAACAGTCTCATGATGCCAAGCGCTGGGCCTTCCACGATTGTAAAGTTGCTACAGTAGTCAGCAAAGGTTACGTTCTAAAGAAATGAAGTGCAAAACAAAGTTTTTCAAAGAAGAAAAATATATTATTTCACATAAACTATATACTTCACAGGTTTACCCTCCAAGTGCACATGAATAAAGCTTTTATTTAGAAACCTGTTAAGATCTGACAGAAATTACTATCCTTTGTTAATTATCTATTTATCTATCTATATATTTTTCTATAGATAGATAGATAGATAGATAGATAGATAGATAGATAGATAGATAGATAGATAGATAGATAGATAGATAGATAGATAGACAGACAGACAGACAGATAGATATAAATTATTTCCATTAGTATAACCTGCGATTTGTTCTGAAAGGGAATTCCAACAGCCAGCATGAAGGCACAACACGTTGCTGGAGATGTGCAGATCATGGGAATGAGGTAGCTGCGGTCGCACAGCATGCATTTTGCAGGCAGCGACGGCCAAGCGACACAAAGCTGAAGATAGAACCTGAATAGCGAAAGAGGCGCGCAACAAGGGTTCTGGTAAAGCTGGTGACTGAAAGCACTGATGACCACTCCTGCTTCGGAGCTTCACATAAACTCCAAGGACAGTGAAGGTCACAACACGTCGCACCAAGCTAGCCACAATGTTCACAAAGTTGTGGGACCTTTTGATGTCTTGGATTGTGTTCTGGAAGAAGACGTGCGGAAAAGCATAGCATAGTTCTCCCACCAGTTCAAAGAGACCAGGAAAGTGCCTCCTATGGCTAAACCCACATACAGTTCCATGTCCGGCTTTCTGAGGTAGTTAACAGCAAACATGCAAAAACCTGCAATTAGGAGAACACCGCGTAACGAAGCTAAAAGAAATCGTCTCCTTCCATGCGCGACTGCATTTCCCACCACCTGTAGCAGGGCTGACAATGTGGCAATGCCATTCAGAAGCATCACATTGGTCAGGATGTCAAACTGGGGCATAGTGATCAGGGTAAGGATGGAAGATCCAGCAGCCACCAAAGTTTCCACAAACAGAATCTGTACACAGATAAAGGAATTTGAGTCATATTAAATGCATGGTTATTACATAATACATAGCAATGTTTTACAATTCAGCCAACAAATGTTAAAACAACCTTTTTAATATTAAAGATTTGGCAATTAAAACTACCAACAGTAGATTCAGGGAGCTGAAGGTTCGAGGTTGCCGCGCCAGCCCTCGAAACCTTAATGACTTGGAGAAGATCTGCAAAGAGGAGTGGGACAAAATCCCTCCTGTAGATATCCTGCACTACTTTTAATTATATTAAAATTCTAAAAGAAATGCAACTTTTCTGATTAACCAGAACTGTGATTATTGCTGATGGTTTGCAGCAGATTCTCCCTGGCAACATAAACCACTTAATACCAGCTTTTTTGTTATTACCTAAGACACTAGTCAAAAGCATCTAGGCATGTAGTTTGTATAAACAGTATATCTGGAAGCAGGACACTCAAGGCAAGCAGCAAAAAATGTCCTGAAAGCTACACTGATTAAATAAAAAAAAAATTGTCTATTACACAACAGAATAACACTAGCATTTACAATACTATGCATAGACATCTGTTGAAGGTGAATGCTGAAGTTTATTCTCATTTTAGTCATAATCCAGCCACTCTGCTATTTTCAAATCCTTTCACAGTTTTACAAATGTAAAAGCAAGGAAAAACAACATGCCATGAGCTCACATAAACTGCTGTTGAAAATTTTTTAAATTGCATATAGAAAATAGTCATAATTAGTAGTGAGACAATTAAATTCAGTTGTGGTTGTTCAGATTCAAAAAGGCTCAGTTAGTGAATAAGAAGTTACTTCTCTAATTGTAGAAGCTCAAACATCAAGGCAGATGCTAATTAATAATATATAATTTACTGAAAAGAAGTGAATTAAAAAGTGTTCCATCGACAAAATACTTAATGTTTGACCAGTTTATTTTACCATTAAATAAATCACACCTTAACTGCAACAAATAGTTTACTGAAATTAATCTTTGAAATTTTATTACTGATTAAAGTGGTCCTCTGGAAACCCTCTGGCGGAAGCCTTCATGTTTAGGGAAACCTTTCATATCACGTTTCCCTTAAAGGGAAAAAAATGAAAAACACCTTAGGGTGCTAAATTGAAAGTTTTTCCTAGAAGCATACAAGCATACAAATGGACATATTTGGATTATGGTTGCCACTTACCCATAGCAAAGTTTGCATTGATGGAGTTTTTGAATCTTTAAAAGTAATTTTCCAAATGCTTTTGATCAGCAGTAAAACACTTGGAGCAATTAGAAGGCACCCAATGAAGAGGCTAGCATAAGCTTTGGTTTCTATGGTGGTTGATTTTTCCATGCAGAGGTTTATCAATAGCAACAGAGATGCCTGTAATGTAGATAAAAACAGAAATAACATATATATTTATCATTGTCAAATGCCTAAAATTATATGGCTGCCAACAAGTAAATAAAGTAAATTCTTGTTTATTTTAATTCTTACTTTGCTGAAGAAGGCTAGCCCAAACACCAAGATTCCCACCAAAGTACATATGATGATTTGGATGAAGCTCAAAAACTTTCGAGGTTTTAGCTCATCTTCAATAATTGGTGATTCCTGAGCAGCGTCCCAGGCCTGCCTGGCCCTACAACATATCAGAATTTAAAATGCTGTGTTTTAAGATGTATTATACTTGTTTCATTGTGAAGAGATGCAGATAAAGTATTGACAGATTCCGGATAGGAATAAATGGATACAAAACAACATTTTAAATGAATAGAAATAATGATAATAATTTTGAAAACCAAAAAAGAGACAAACATTGAGGCAATCTCTTACCAGTGTTGCTTTTCACTCTGATCTTCATGCATCCTTGTTCAATTACAAAGTGACACAACAGTGCCTGACTGATATTTATTAGATACTGTATAAGTGGGTAGTTACATATGAACTGGTTCTGGAACTCACCTCTTTGACTCATAATGCCTAGGGAATCTTGAGTGCGTATCTTCTTGTTCAGGTATGAGGAACCATGGTGTTAGAGATAAGATTCCCAGAATCTCAGATTATGTCTTTCTCTGTTCTGTGCTATGAGCGAAAAAGTGTGATTGACCACAGAGAGTTCAGGCCTGGAGAGTCTGAATGAACACAAACTGACACGATGCTGTTTACAGAGACGTCCAGTTTATCCGTGCAGAACAGGAGTATGTAAAAAGTCATGGTGCTAGACAGATTCAGACAAAGCACACAGCACACGGTCATACTACAAAAATAAGTCTTTCCAAGGTATAGAAAATACATGTGTCAGCGATAATAAAGGATGGCAGTTGATCAGCTTATCAGAAGAGGTAATTAATTTAATACATTCATCATAGGAAGGGCGCACGGTGGCTTAGTGGTTAGCACGTTTGCCTCACACCTCCAGGGTCTGGGGTTTATTCCCGTTCCTGTGTGCAGAGTTTGCATGTTCTCCTCGTGCTGTGGGGGTTTCCTCTGGGTACCCCTTTCCCCCCAAAACAAAAAGGCGCAAGCGGGGAGGGGGGGGGGGGGTTTGTTTTTTTTCCTCCCCCCCCCCCCCCCCCCCCCCCCCCCCCCCCCCCCCCCCCCCCCCCCCCCCCCCCCCCCCCCCCCCCCCCCCCCCCCCCCCCCCCCAAAAAAAAAAAGAAAGAAGAAAGGGAGGAAGGAAAAAAAACCAAAAAAAAGTAATGGACCTAATATTTCAGGCATTTATCAAAACAACCACTGACTTCGGGATGAGGGATGTCCAGTACACAGAAAAATTCAGTTGAGATCACATCACCAGGGATGTACTCACTTTTGTTGGCAACAGTTTAGACATTAATGGCTGTGTGTTGTGTTATTTTGAGGGGACAGCAAATTTACACTGTTACACAAGCTGTACACTCACTACTTTACATTGTAGCAAAGTGTCATTTCTTCAGTGTTGTCACATGAAAAGATATAATCAAATATTTACAAAAATGTGAGGGGTGTATTCACTTTTCTGAGATACTGTACATACAGAAAATGGATTGGTGGATGGAAGTTCCCATCTACAATAAAAGTGTATGTGGGAGCCATCACAGTGCACTCTAGAATGTTTCTTTATTCTGATGTTTGATGAGAACATTAACTGAAGCTCTTGACCTGTATCTGCAAGATTTATTAATTTTTTTGTATTTTTTGCATTATACTGCTGCCACAGGATTGACTAATTCGATAACTGCAGGAATGTGTAGGTGTACAGGTGTTCCTAATAAAGTGGATGGTCAGTGTATCATTTAAATTTATACTGGCTTACAATCAGGTGTGGTCCTTTTTAAAAAATGGCACCCATGGCACCTCACAGGCGCAACTTTTGGCAGAAGGGATGCATGGAATGTGTGAATGCATGGTGTCCTGCAATGGACTGGAGCCCCTTCCAGGGTCTATTTCTGCCTTCTGCCCAGTGCACCCATGATGCCAATATCCCTGATCCACTGTGACCCTGACCCTGATAAATGATTGAATGTATATTTTCCGAGCTTGCAAAAAAAAATGTTTTATCGGAGTGAATTATTCTACCCTTCAAGAAGTTTGTTTTTACCTTGTGTTACCAGTTCAGTCAAGTTCCCAGGAAAAAAAGAGCTATGATCTTTCATTAATTAAGCTTCTGATTTGTCAGAAGCCACTTCTTTATTTCATAGTAGTTGTCAATTTACATTAATATACAGTATGTTATAGACTAAATCAGGCATCTCACATATTGGTGTCACGATTGGAGGCAAAGACGGATGCAAATGCAGATTATAAATTTGAATAAAGCCCTAAACAAAACATAAAAGGACACTATGGCCTTGTGGCAAAACACTAAGGCTAAGAACAAATATAAACCAAAGACCATAAACACAGCAACAGAGACAACGCCAAATAAAGACAAACATAGTCAACTAGTGTAGTGCAAACTGTGGCTATAAATAATTGTAAGTGCTTGTTAACAAGAATGAAATTCAGGTGAAGGTGGTTATGTGACATGAAGGTGTGGTGCAGTGGCTGCTGGTAACTGTAGTCCAGAGTTCCTTCTCTGATATTACAGGACAATTGGCTTACATACAGTATAAACAAGGTGACTAAACAGATACTCTAATTATTTCCCCAACCAATTTCCTTCTCATAAGCATAGATTTTAAAAAATGTTTATTAAATCATTGCTTTCTTATAAAAATGCATGAATTGATTTTTCACAAGACCCTTTTTTTCCATAGTAAACATTATTATCAGATAGTTATCATTATATGATATACTGCTGGATATTATTCTAAAGCAAATTCTAAAGCGAATATCATTTTGTATTCAATGTCTTTGAATCCTTCAGATTTGATACACATGCTATAGTATATAAATTATAGTTTTTACTAATATCAAAATAATCCTACAAGTCCCTTCATTTCAGAGGCAATAATTCTATGATGGCATGAAAAGAAAAGAAAAAAAAAACCTGTGAAATGTTCCAACGAACTGAAGATTGGGCGGGTGGTTAGGTCATCCACTACCAGAGAAATTCTCCAGCAGGTTTTTTGGAAACAGCAGAAACCTGTTGGAGCAGGTACACAGCATGAAAAAGAAGCTATGCCCCAGTCGTGGCTGTTTATTCTCCTGTACAAAGCAAAGCTCTGCGCAAGAGGTAAGCCATTTCCTTATACTGATTCTTCATTTTTTCATTTCCAAAATTAATTTAATGTCACAATATTGTTTAAAGAATTGAACAGAAGTGATTGTATGTTCATAATCACAGTTATGGATCTTATCAGTATCATCAAATTACAACACTGTAGCTGGTGTAAACACTCTTGGTATAAACCTTCTTAAAACATTGTGTGTAAGCTGAAACTAGACAGAAGGCTGGAAAAAAAAATAAGCATGTGCACTGCTGACTTGTCAAACTACACAGGATAAAGAAGGAGGGCAAAATTGCAGTAGTCTCTTGAGAAGGACCAAAAACTCAAAGATGCACCAGGGTCGCCTGCGTTTACGGCCATGGCTGGAAGAACAGATTAAATCAGGGAGATATCCTGGAGTTGTATGGCTAGATGAAGTAAGGCTTAATTTCATGTTTTCACAAATGTTAAATGCTTTCTAAATGTTTTAAATGCTTCTAAACAACATATATGTGTCTTGTATAGAATAGAAAACCAAGGTGCCATGACACCTGATTATAAGAGGGGTTTCAGCACACACATGTATGCTATGTTAACCTGAGAACTGTACTACTGACTGATTATACAGCATCTAAAAAAAAAAAAAAAAAAAAACTGCATAAATCCATTTGTAGTGTTTTTAATACCTGAGAAATGCATGCAATCTTTACATGATTTTTCTCTTATCTAGTTTCTTATCTACAAAATTATTAAATAGTCATTGCTGGTACAGTGTATCACCTTTAAATGATAAAACAAGGGATTTTTTCAAGGTTTTTTCAAGATTTTCTAGATTACACAAAATACCATATACAAAATATCATCTTCTCAGATGTTTGCAGTTTTCATGATATGGCATAAGAGTAATGGAATATAAATATTTTAAGTTATGATAACTGGGATCAGAGAAGGCAGAGAAAAAAGCATCTCCATAAGTTTCATGCATATTCTATGTCTATGAGCTTCATATTTTTTTTATTAGCCATATTATCTCAAAATCCTGCTACTGAAAGATCATTTTTAACAAATAGCTTTTTTTCCCCTCTTTTTTTCAACCTCTTCAAACTTTAGACTTCTCAGGTCTTCCAGATTCCTTGGAAACATGCCGCTCGACATGGCTGGAATATAGACAAGGACGCCACTTTGTTCCGAAACTGGGCCATCCATACAGGTGAGAGACAAGTCCAGGCACTAATGGACAGTCTCCAATTACATCTCAGCATGGCTTCCCTAGCACATGCAGATACTGTTGCAAACTGTGGGCCCATATGACTGAGCTACAGTATATCAGTCACTTTGCTTGAAACTAAATGATATTTGATACACCACTGAGCTTGATGGCCAGTCATCTTTCATGTTTGTCCAAAACCTGATGATAAGAAACGAAAAAGTAAAATTATTATGACAATATAGTAAAAATGTAAAGGAATGTAACCAAATACAGTGGGGGAAAAAGTATTTGATCCCCTGCTGATTTTGTACGTTTGCCCACTGGCAAAGAAATGATCAGTCTATAATTTTAATGGTAGGTTTATTTGAACAGTGAGAGACAGAATAACAACAAAAAAATCCAGAAAAAAGCATGTCAAAAATTTTATAAATTGATTTGATTTGGTCATTTTGGTCATTAATTGACCAAAATGGTGCTCTTTGGCATCAACTCAACTCGCCGTGTTTGGAGGAGGAGGAATACTGCCTATGACCCCAAGAACACCATCCCCACTGTCAAACATGGAGGTGGAAACATTATGCTTTGGGGGTATTTTTCTGCTAAGGGGACAGGACAACATCACTGCATCAAAGGGACGATGGACGGGGCCATGTACCATCAAATCTTGGGTGAGAACCTCCTTCCCACAGCCAGGGCATTGAAAATGAAAAGTAATTACTAAGTCATTACCAAGTACTAAGTCATGTTTTGCAGAGGGGGTCAAATACATATTTCCCTCATTACAATGCAAATCAATTCCTAACATTTTTGACATGCATTTTTCTGGATTTTTTGTTGTTATTTTGTCTCTCACTGTTCAAATAAACCTATCATTAAAATTATAGACTGATCATTTCTTTGTTAGTGGGCAAATGTACAAAATCAGCAGGGGATCAAAAACTTTTTTCCCCCACTGTACATATACATTATTCCGAATGAACAGATAATGTATTCTAAACAGATACAAACAAAGGAAAGAAAGCTTCAGGAAGGTTCAGAGGGAATCCTATACTTTAGGTCTGCTTCAGGACTATGATCTCCACTGTGTGGAGCAAGCTGTCAATTACGAAGCCTGTCAAGTGCCTGGTCAAGTCTGTAGTGGTTTTTATTTGAGAAAATGACCCCAAAGTATTGGAAATGAAGAATAAACAAAAAACCTAATTACTCGAGCTCACTATAATAAACTCTTTTCACAAGGACCCAATTTAAGTGCTTGTTTAGGTTATAGAAGAGTTCTTAAGAGTTCTTTATGGTACTAGTGCGTCATTATGTTATTATAATAACTGTCGCTTAGGGGTAAATAATTATGTTTTGTGTGTTTTGTGTGTAATTGTGGCTACAAGGGAGATATAAACCTGGCGTAGACAAACCAGATCCCAAGACATGGAAAGCCAACTTCCGCTGCGCTCTCAACTCCTTGCCAGATGTCCAAGAGCTTCGAGACAAAAGCATCAAGAAAGGCCACAATGCTTTTAGAGTCTATATTCTACTCCCCAACAGCAAGTTGGCAAAGAAGAGAAAAGGCAAGTGTTAAAAGCTAATATCACTTCTAAATTACATTTAGATTTACTCATTTGACATTTTTATCCAATGTGACTTATGATGGAATACAGTCTAAACAGAGAGTTGGCTAAGGAGACAACAGTAATGCATGTGCCGAAAGACTGTCAATTGATTAAAAATATAGACCAAATTGGTGGATGGGAGAACATGCTCATATACACTTTCATATACAAATTCACAGATCACTACAGCTAAACACAAGGGTTGGGACTAAGTACTAAAACCCGATAGTGCTACAAACTGATATATGATTAACTAATATGTAATTTTTATGATCTCGATATAGTGTTATAAAGAATAGTGAAGAGAGGGAGTTATGAAATCAAAATCCTAGATTCCAGTAGAGAAATAGACTCCATTTGCAAGACTACATTCCAGTCATTGGACACTGCAAGCTTGTTTATCCACCTTGTGTCTTGGAAATACTGACAAAAGGTACAATTTAGTGTACTTGGCCAATAAAACATGATGTCTCCAAACTGTGGCAAAAATAATCACATAACTAAATATGAATTGCATACAGAAGCACATTTAATGCCCTGTAATAGCTCTATTATACAAATTCTATTAACACAATTTCTAAATGAACATAAAAAGTTTGAACAGTCCAACTTAACAATAGTGCAAATATAACAAACATGCATTGGAGTTCAAACGTACCTTTCAGTGTCTGATCTCCACTTTCTCCAGTGTCCAGCTTTGACATGGAGGATGCCAGAGTTGGTTTCCCTGCATTACTACCACACACCAATGCACCACTTGAAAGGTTTACGGGTGAGCAAAGTGTCATTAGATAGAAACACCTCCAATACCACCAAAATGTCAGATAACCCAAAGACTGTTCAAACTTTTTTTTATTTTTTTTTTATTTAGCCTTGAAAGTGAAAATTTGAATCAAACTATCTGTATGTGTCCTATATGAGAATAATATATTCTATTCTTATTCTTCTCCAGAAGCTTTCTGGAAGTATAAGGAGGACATCAGAGGTGTTGCTCCTGAGATGTTAGCTAAAAACTGCTACTCCACATTACCATCGGTGAAAGAAGAACGCTCAGCTACCTACTGCTGTTCCACAGCCAATATCAGCACAACAGCACATGGTTAGAGAAATTATAGATTAGACTGATATATAGTGATATTAATAATACTATAATAACAACAACAACAACAATAATAATAATTATAATAATAATAACTTATAGTAATATTTATTTGTAAAGTACTTTTGTTAACTCTTCCACAGAAGTCCAAGCAAATGCAATGGAAGACCATGAGCAGACTGAAGCAGTGTTAAAGGCAAGAAATTGGTCCAAGACTTTATTATTGTGAAAATAAAAGAGGCACATGTCTGTTTTTGAAGTTACATTGTATCTATATAGTTTTCCTCCCCAAGACCAATGAAATCTGCTGTAAGCTGATTGGCGTCTCTAAATTGCCCATAGTGTGTGAATGTGTGTGTGATTGTGCCCTGCAGTGGGTTGGCACCATTCTGGGTGTCCCTTGCCTAGTGCCCTGAACTCCCAGGGATAGGCTTTAGGCTCCCCACAACCCTGTGTAGGATAAGTGGCTTGGAAAATGGATGGTTGGATGGGACATCTTTGTGTGTGTTCTGTCCATCTGTTGGTCTGGCATCCTGTTTCTCCTCATAAGTAAGAGCAGGTCGACAAAATTAAGTATATGTAAAAATAAATAAATAAATTCTCAAACATAAATTTAAACTTACAATTTATTAACAATATTTACCTATTAGAATGCTAAAAAAACAAAAAAACAACAACAAAAAAATTGCTATGCTACTTGTGTAAAACTGTTAAGGATTATGCAGCTGATCATTACTGAAGCTCATTACAGTTTCAGTGATTAAGTAGGACAAGTAAAGAGCTCACTGTCCAATAATCATTGAGATATTTCATTTTAGAAGCCTGAGAAGCATGGCGTCCAGGCGGGACTCAAAATGATGTATTAAAAGCCTGTTGTTCAATGAGCATTAATCATTCCTCCCATTAATGCACATTGTACTTGAATCTGCCATAGGAGCCCATAGAAGCCAAGCTTCACTGGGTTTCTATCGGATATTTGATCATTTGATTTGCTTAAATATTGAATTTCACCAAGAGTGGTGAATAATATCACACTTCTATATTTAATTTAGCTTCCCAGGAAGTTTTAAAGCAATGGCCTATGCTATGATACAATGATGCCATAAATGGGAGGTTA
Organism: Ameiurus melas; assembly: GCA_012411365.1. NCBI lineage: Eukaryota > Metazoa > Chordata > Actinopteri > Siluriformes > Ictaluridae > Ameiurus > Ameiurus melas. The sequence continues at coordinate 10,297,440 of CM022778.1, read as the reverse complement.
AAATCTAATAATCTATCAATAGCTTAACAGTGAAATTATTAAAACGGCTTAAGTGAATAATTTCATTTGAATAATTTCACTATTTGATGGCATAAGAATGATGGGTCAAACTGTCAAACAAACAAAACAGGCAGCTGCGCCCATGATTTCCCTTTTTTTTTTTTTTTTTTTTTTTAAAGTGTCTAAATATCCTACTGGATCCATGTCATGTTGCATCTGAATAACAAACATGATAAAAAAAAGTGCAACCCTTTTGTTTGAACAAACAAAGCCCACTAAACATACAGTTCTGTTACCTATAATGTTGAGTACTTTCTACTTTGACTGGAAAACATGTGGTTAGTCTATTTGCTTTCAGTTTCTCCGGACAAGGTTTTCTGACGAAATCTGAAGACAGAGTAAATAATCCACCTCATTCATGTTCATTAAATTTGCCTCTGTATTTCAGCCCAAATGGAGATCAAATCTAGGGGGCCTTTCACTCTGTGTCATCAGCTGACATGACTGTCACTGATAGGGTGTGTTCATTGTCTTTTTCTTAAAACCAATAGTGGTGGTGTGGTGCTTAGCTCCACCAAAGAAAAAAAAAATGCTTTACGGAATTTATCATCAGCAATCTGATGTGGATGCTAGAGATTACCTTAAACTGATCTTTCAAATACCAGAAGGTTTAAACTATCTAGCCCACTGATAAAAGCCACAACTGCGACTTTTTCCATGGATTCATTTTAAAATGTCTGGTACTAATTAGCCAAGGTTAGATCTCCTTAGACCTTATAGCAGCGGTCCACAACCTTTTTTGCACCACGGACCGGTTTAATATCAGACAATATTTTCACGGACCGGCCTTAAAGGTGTGGCGGATAAATAAAACAAAATAAAATGATACGACCGGCATAAAAACTGGCGTATTTTAAAAATATAATAATAAACGTGAATCCAATGTGAAATCGCAACTTTATTAGCAGCGTCCTCGTAACATCCTCTCTCCCCGCTAACGCTCTCTGGTCTCCATGGTAAGGTTTCAACGAATCACGTGACCGAGACAAGCGTCTTGACATTCGTCAAGAGTGAGTCGTAGAAATATGTAACGGAGAGAATCCGGTCATTTTTCAGATTCAGATAATAAATAAAACGGAAATAATGTAAGTTATTTATTCTTTCTGTGCGGCCCGGTACCAAATGACCCACGGACCGGTACCGGTCCGCGGACCGGGGGTTGGGGACCACTGCCTTATAGGACTTCATTCAAGTTGCTAGAACATGTTAGGATTAGAGGGACAATGTTACTCTAACATGATGGCATTGGATGCAAATGTTTGAGAGATTTTAGGATTTGATGAAAGTTTTTGAGTGCGCATACTAGCCAGTCTAAGAAGTATGCTATTGCTTGAGATAATATACAACCAGCAGAGAGAACGCAACTTACAACTACCAGGAAATAACTGGAATATCTCGTCACTGGTACTCCCATTGCAACTTGGAGACCAGATTCAATGGTTCAGCTTATAAATCAGGTTTATAGTTCAGGGACATTTTAGCTTAATTTAACTTCTAACATTGATTTTGGTGACATTCTAAGTCTAACTATTTGAGGCAGATGTTAGCATATTGTTTCTGTAGCTTTATATTGTATTGTTTCACAGCAAAAGTAATGCTCTTTTACGTTATAGATAGTAGACCACCTACAGAACACGGACCACTGGAGCCCTTTGCATGAGCATGAAAGAGGCTGGAGACCAGCAAATTCCTGGATGGAAGGTCTTTGTAAGTTAGCAATATATAATTTTTTTTTTTACATTGCATTATAATTGTTCTCAGTATTGTAGTTCTTTAAAATATCTGGCAATATTTAAGTGAACTTGTTATATAAACTTGAAAACATTTTGTAACTCAAACCGGAATTACTTTTTTTGTTTGTTTGTTTAAACAGACGAAACAATGGATTGTTCTAGCTACCCTTTCCAGGCAGACTGGCACAATCACAACATGACAAGTCAATATGTCTAAAATCACCACCAAGACAGCTAATCAACGTTTGCAGTAACACTTACAGTGGATCGTAAGCATCAGAAAAGTGCAATCAAACACAATACACAACAAACGGACCTTTTACCTGATTGTTTCACAAGCTATAATCATGACTGCCTGTATATGAATATTAAGAGCACTGAGAATGGCAGTGATCACTATTAAGCTATAACCATGTTTTGTGTGAAAAGCTGTATGTATCAAACTGTTTAATTTAGTCCTCAGCCTATGAGGCTGAAGTCGTTTTTTTTTCTTTTTCCTGCATTGTCAAGATCACTTTCTAAAAATGACTAAGCTTTTTGACTGCATGTAACTTCTGCTTCAAACTTTCATAAAAAACATACAGGATGTCTTTACAGACACTTCCTGTCCAAATGAAGACTGATGGTGCTTTAAGGTCCCTCCCCGCCTTTTTGTTCAAACTAATCAATAATAATTGCGCTAACTTATCACATAGTTCCATAACTTTATCAGGCCATTATACTTTTATAATAAACATTTTTTGATATGTTAAAATTGTACATTTCTTTATGACAACCATGTGTCTACTGAATGAAATTACAAGCAAGAACTAAGAATCAACTTTGTAAAATCAAAATTCTTAAATGAATTCTTGCTTGAAGAGGTGCTAACCAGATACATTGTGGAAAATAAAGACAGAAACAATGTTTGTGTATTAAGACAACTTTAATGAAATTCACATTCATGTGAATGGGCTTAAATATAGCTGTTTAAACACACAATTGCAAGGCAATTAGCTTGTTTTGTTTAAGCGAGATTTTGGGAAAGCAGTTTTCCGGTGAAATGCAATGGCTGATTCCCCAAATACAAATGGAAAAAATTGACAGACCCAGCCATCAAGGCAGGAAAAGAAAGACACTAGAGAAAATGTGTGATGTTTAATAGTCAAAAGCCTGGCTGAAGTTCCTCTTTTGAGCACCACCTCTTCCTCTACCTCCACCTCTTCCCCCTCCTCCTCTTCGGTTGTTGCCACCACGGAAGCCACTGCGGAATCCACCATGACCTCTTGCACCAGACCCTCGTTCTCCACGGTTCCGCATGCTTTCCTCCAATTCGGGAAGTTCAGTGGCGATGGTCAGCTGCCACCTGCGGCCATCTTGCCATTTGTCCTGTAAAAGGTACATTAACGGTGTTTAGTTTGGAAGTTAAGAGCTTTTTCTTTTTTTTGTTCAGGTTGGCAAGTTTTGGCAGCAAATGAATGGCAAGTTGTGAAATTTGAGAACCAAGAGTCCAACAGGTTAGCTTAAGGAAGTAGATTTTCAAAACTCAAGTGTGTGCTTACATAAGTTTGCGAAATGAACATGACATTACGATCACAGATTTACTGAGAAGGTAAGCTTTTGCATCACGCCTCACATATTGTATCAAATTGTGCACTGATAGCAATCTCTCTCGCATGCACACACACACACACACTCTCCAAATATTCCCATACCTGGATTTCTTTCACCTTATCAGCTGGGATGTCAAAGCAAACCCCCTAACAAGGAAACAGAGATAAATGAATAATCTTCATACCACCGTACCCTGTGTTTAATGCAATTCAACTGAAATCAACAAATGTTTGCTGCTAATATGTTTGCAAACATACTTTTTTACTCTTGAGGAAGGTCATTCGTTTGATCTTGTCATCAATCTCCTCCCCAAGCTGCTCTTTCAGCCCTCGCCAGGCAAAGCCAATGTTATGCATCTCCTGAGAGCAGTTGAGTACTAATGTGGTATAACCCTGTGGAAAAAAAAAGAAGACAATTTTTTTTTATATATTTGCTGCTATTGTGACATTTTCTGTTTATTCAGCGTTAATGGAAAGCGTTTAAGACTTTGTAGATACATCAGGAGAGAGAAGTTTCCCCTTTCAAGTTTCTCAGTCTCATAACAAGCCGTGTTTTCCCCCTTCTCATTAACTTATTAAAAAAAATAGGCTGGTGAAGAACCAAGCAGTCTCACGGACATTCTGAAACATTAAATGCAACTATAAACTGCTAAAAAGAGTGATGCCCCTTAATGATTTAAAATGGCAAACACTGGCATACTGCAGTGGAATAAGCAAAATAACACTTAGTTAGTAACAATGGATAGCCCACTGATATCTGCTAAAAGCCTCTTGTGTGTCCCGTCCCAAAAGTGAGTTTTAACACGAAAATACAAATGGTGATGGCACAAATGATCAGTAGATTTGACACAAAATGTTTTGCTCAACATTAACATGAGCCTATACTGCTTGGTGCAACAATGTTCGACTGTCTTCCAGAATAATCACTCATTTGAGAGACGGCTTATTTCAATCCACTTACAGCATCTGAGTTGAGGAGGGATCTCTGCTCCAGACTCGTGGCTCCTGATATATGTGCAAGAGCAGCAGCTAGCGACTCCACTGCACCTCGCTCTTCGATTAGCCTCTCGGCTGCTGCACGGAAATGTTCTACAGCTGCTGGAGGTACGGAATCCAGAAACCTGCAACAAACGATGACAGGTTTAAATGATTAAATACTAAAAGATAAAGATTACTGACTGTATTTTCTAACCAAAGCCGTGGGATTCCTCTGGAAACGTACTAGGCATTGGATATATACATGACACACTAATATTGTGTATGGAACATGTGTAGGAATATCTTCATTACCTGTATAAATATCTTCTCATAAGGCCATAACATGCCATAATTACATAAACAGAACCAACTCAATAATGTTCATAGACAACGGACATATCTGTCAGGGAGGTATTTAAAAATAAATAAATAATCACCATGACATCCTACATGGCAATGGACTTAAACTGTCATGGTAACACATGTTACTGTTTATCTGGAGTCACATGCATTCTACCATAATTTTTTTTATCCATATGAACTGTTTATGAGAGAGGCTCCTGGACTGTCGAACAAACTCTTGTTCAATTAGTCAAGTTGCAAATCACCTGACGGCATCTTTACTGGAGGATTTGATGATTTCATTAGCAGTTGGGACGCCAACACGCTTGAAAGTAATGCCCTAGTGGATAGAACAAAAATCAAAACAGAATGAGAATTAAAATTTATATCCCAGATATATTATATACTGGGCAATATGACAAAAATATATCACAATACACGATGCGCATCACAATATATAATTTTGCTAACAACCATTAAACTGAGTTTGACGACACGTTTCTTTAATATTTACAAAAGACAAAGAAGACCAAGTTTAAATCACCACATCAATAATCTCTCAGAAACGTGTATTCTGTAATCATTTATCACTATATCGATATTTATATCGATACTTCACCCAGCCCTAGGTAATTTGATGGTTATTATAGTGCAGACAGTGCTGTTGGAGACTCACAGCCTTCTGCTCCACATATCGCAGTTGGTCTTCTTCTTTGCGCTGATAGAAACAGATGCAGATGCCAGTTCTTCCAGCTCTGCCAGTTCGCCCAGAGCGGTGAATATATGACTCAACATCCTGAAAGCAAAAGAAACTTTAGTATGAAATCTGGAGTTTTAAATCGAAACATACTAAGCATTTTTATTTGACTTTTTTTCCCCTAATTGAGCAAAAGTGTAGGTCAAAATATGAGATTTTCTAACCTTTGGAGGAGAACACTGTACAACCAAATCAACCTCTGGGATATCAAGGCCTCGTGCAGCCACGTTGGTGGCCACCAGAACCTCGAAGTTGCCGCTCCTGAAGCCCTTCAGTGTGAGCTCACGTTGCTTCTGAGGAATGTCTCCATGCAAAGACTGCGCACTCTGGAAAGGAAAATAATTTTTTAAGTTTGTATTGTTTTCTTAATACTACATAATAGACATGCTGAGAGCCACATGCAGGATACATTCAAGTGCAGCAATATCATTTTGCATTACACTGGTATTGCATTTCTCATCACTAATAATTTCTCTACTATTTTCATCAATCGTATTTGTGTGTGTTAATTGCAGCTTCATTCTTAAAATTTAGCTAACTGTAGCCAGCAAACCTGTTTGATGGAGGTGTTCATGGACAGCTCATGTGCTTCCTTCTTGGTCTCGCAGAAGACAATGGTGCGTCCGTGGCTGCCGCTGTACACCTGCACTACATCACCAATCACTGCTGCCCTCTGAGACCAATGGCATGCTATGGCCAGATGCTGAAAAACAATTAAACACTTGAAAACTTTGCCAGAAGCAATTTGTCCAAGTTTGCTTTCCTTGAATTAAAGAAGACAGGACCAGTAGACGGAAAATTCCAAGGTCAGAAGCCCCAGAGAGCCATGGTTGTGGCCTTGAGGAAAGCTCCTAACCCAAATGCTCCAGATTGTCAAGTTTACAAAAAAATCAACTGTTCTCCATGGAATAAATCACGTCAAGATTGTCATATATCCAGCCATATTTATTCAAAAACAATGAGCATTTGAAAGCAGGTACAGCCCCATCCAAAATTATTGGAATGGCAAAAAACAACCCAAAACATATTTGGGTTTGAGATCAAAATGTGAATATGAGATGATAGATCAGAATTTCCATCATTTTGGTAGAGGTTAATCCTGGTTCCAGAATTTTATTGGTTCATCTATGTATTTCTGTGTTTCTTTGAATCATTTCTTTGATTCTAACTGCTATGAGTGGTTTCCATCTTGTGGTATAGCCCCTATTTTCCTGGCTCTCAAAGTCTCCTTTTTGGATTGTGGACTGTGACCTGGATTGTGAGGCCTCATCTGCCGTTTGGAGGTTGTAGGTGATATCACAGAGTGCTGTTTTTCGGCTTTTGCGAACAGCTTTCAAAAAGTTACTGTCAACTGTCCTTTTCCTTGGCTGACCTGTTCGATACACCAGTGGTTTCTTTCTATTTCAGGACAATCCAAATTGTTGTATTGGCTATGCCCAATTCTTCTACAGTGGCTCTGATCATTTTGCACCCTTTTCTCATCTTCAAAACGGTTTGCTTTTCTCTCATAGCAGCTCTCCTATCTTCATGGTGGTTTATTGTTTTTAACAACAAATGTGGTCTTCACAGGCAAAACGCAGGGCTCAAACCAAGAGTAGACCTTCAGAGCTATTATTATTTTAATCAGTCAATCTTACAGCGCACTCCTGAGTAATAAAACACTTTATTGTGACTAACGTCACATGTTCCAATATTTAAAATCCCTTGAAAAATGGGTGGGTTCAAACAAAGGGTGCCAGGTTCTTAGTTGTTTAAAACATCTAGGCATAAAAATCCTGAAATAAAACCTGAAATTCTGATCCATCATCATCATCTCTCATTCAGCCCAAATGTTTTTTTTTTTTTTAGCAAAAACAATAGGACTGGCCTTGCCATTCAAAGGAGGCAACTGTATCCGTAGAAACTCAAATAAGACGAGCTCCATTTACAGAGTTTCACTTGAAATCTCTGATGATGATTAAAACCTAGATAATTAGTCAGAGAGCTTCAAAAGACGTTTGCATGAAAAACAACACCACCACCAACATAAAAACAAACAGTCTCATATGCAGGATAGCATAATGCCAAAGATTTGATCTAACGATTCCATGGAGATAAAAAAATCTGCCCAGGCACATCCTCATTCTTTCATGACAGCCAGATAGACCAGATATAGGTTCAGGAAATCAGGGTATTTTCTGCCTACTCATTTGCATTGGCATGCTTACTTGAAAAGGTACACTTTTACTGTTGACAAGAAACAGATATACAGTGCACTGTATAAGTACTTAACCCACATGACCTTGAAACTATTCTACATTTTGCAGCATTAATTGGGATTTCTTTTTACCATATGATACACACACTATATTCAAAATAGACACAAAGATTATTAATTAAAAAAAATATAATAATAAAATAAAAAATAAAAAATAAAAAACCACGGACCTGGTTGCATGTTATTCACCCCAATACATCAGTGCTTGGTAGAACCACTTTTGGCCACAATTACAGAAAAAAAAGTTTTTTTGAGCTTTTTTTATTTTTATTTTGAGCTTTTGCCACACGAGTCTCCAAACGGCCATTTCGCAAATTCCAAATAGAGAATGGATTTCTTCTTGGCACTTGTAAGGTCCATACACCTTACACCTTTTCCAAAGTCAACTTCAAGCACTTTTCAAGCATTTTCAAGCTTTTCCAGCATCTTACAACTGTTGTAAATGACATGTTTACATATTTCATCATATAAATCAGATTTTATTATACTATTAAAAACACAATAGCATTTGATATAGCATTCTTGGTTCAAAATGTATTAACTAGGGCTGCACAATTAATCGGATATCGATCGCAATTACGATTTTGACTGCCCATGATTAAATGAACACGATCGACTGTGAAACTGATGTTCAAAATTCATCCTCCACTCATAGAAAATTCTGCTGCAGATCAAATCAAGCGCTTCCTAAACTTACAGCCAATCACAGAGCGGCACAGGGATGACGACATTTTCTAATGCCCAAACCCGGGAAATGGAGTTAGCATTTACACGCTCGAGCTGCCAGTTTCGCTGCAAGTGCGAGGGGAAATCATGCCATTAACATGACGCTAAATGGCACTACAGAGGTTGTCGGGGACAATAAACCTCATCACGTCAAATGGGAAAAAACTTTGCAGAGAAACTCAGGGCTTTACAGTGCAACCATTTCACTCGTATTTGCGACTGAAGTACTTTGTGTGACTGTGAATAAATATTTATTCACGGTGCGAGTGACCTGTTTGGTGTTGTATAATATAATCGGAATAATAACTACAGGAAGTCCAGATTGCATCTACACCTAGCAACAGTTACTTTCACACTGTTTTTCATCTCCTCAGTGAACTGAACAAGCAAAATGACCTGAAATTTCACCTGCTCGTGTGGATTGCTCACCAATCATAATCAAGATTAGCAACTGTTCAGAAGGAGAATGCTGCTGCTCTCCTTCACGTTCTTCACTACAGTGTACTCAATTCATTTAAATTTAAGGTTGCCAGATATCACTAGAAAAGTTAGCTCCAGTTTTCATGTTTGGATTTAATTCCCCAAAAACAATATTATCAGCAGACATGGCAACACTGTACTGGGGAACCAATCTAAAAGGAACAACTGATAAACAAACAAACAAAACTAATAAAAATGTAAAGACAGAAAATGTGCTTAGTTATAAATAAATAATTTAATATATAAAAAAAGATATAATAACTTCATTAAATATAAATAAAATGAGAAATCAAATGTTTAATTACTATGGGTTACATTTATCAATTTGACATTAAGCTTAGTAAGCTATCTCCTTAGAAGGCTATGCTTGTTTATTTATCAATTAACCAACAGTAGTTCTCATTGCTATTATTTTAACCCAATTAACAGTGACCATGAGCAGAGAGCTAACATTTAACTGTTTATGACAGACCTCCTGATTAAAGCTTAAATTAAAAGAGATTGGTATCTGGATCGATATCGGCTGTAAAAATCCAGATCGGTGCATCATTAATGAACGCCATTAAATTAAAGAGCTTTGCATCTGCAATGAACTCACCCAAACACATCCTATATGAGATTATTCAGTTATATGCATAATATACACAGAGCGGTTTGAGAACTGACTCCAGCCCAGAACCATGACAGTGGAAAGTGTCTAATAGTGTAGCTTTAAATATATTAAGAGGAGCAGACTTCAAAACACTGAACATTGATGTTCATTGTATTTGTTTACAAGGTGGAACATACAGTCTTTCTTTATACATACAGTCTGTAAAATTAAATAAAAAGATTAAATTTAGTTTATCAGAAGGTAAATGTATTTGTCATGGCTCACACCATGTTCCTAAATTGTCATAATTGACAAGCTGAAATTCTCTCATGCCTACTTGTGTGTTATATCGTGGCACATTAATGTTACCATATGTAAAAATAAAAAATTATTAAAAAAAAAAAAAAAAAAAAAAAAAAAAAACTTCAACTGCTCCTAAATTTTTGTAATTAAGAAATTGTCTTGCGTCTCTCCTCCTGTAGAGATGATGCACTTTAAGAATCAGTCTAATTTGATGCAAAGATTTGTACATTAGTAGAAATGTAGCAAAACATGGAGGTGAAAGCAACGGTCTGTTTATTTAAATGTGAAAGTGCAATAAAAATGTCCCTAAAATCAATGAATAATTGTGACAATTAATCGAGATCTCAATATTGATCAAAATAATTGGGATGATCATTTTGGCCATAATTGTGCAGCCCAAGTATCAACTGTCTACAAGTCAAAAAGCTTATTTTATCCCAAAAAAAAAAAAAAAAAAAAGGGAACTATTCAGTAACAGTGAATTATTATGAAAGCAACGGATTTACAATTTCAAGCAGTTTCAAGCACTTTATCCGAAATCCAAGCATTTTTCGAACCTTGACAACACTACATTAAAATTCAAGCCTTTTAACGTATTTCCAGCACCTGTACGAACCCTGGACCCGGCTCTGAGGAGTGTCTGGGTAATGTTATATTTTCAGATTTTTTAGATCACCTTGGTCTTCTAGATGCTTGTTTTCATATGTTTAACAAACTCTGGTACAGTCCCAGTAACCGGTGTATTTATTTTGAGATCACACTTTAATTGCACACAGATGAATGGCAACTAGTTTTGTAATTTATGTAATTAGGGTTTTCACAGAAACAGAAAGTGAATACGTACGCAAACTTTAATTTGTAAATACTTTTGATTACTGATTTTACATTATATAAGGGGCTATTTTAAACTGATGACAAAAGCCAGTTGAATTAATTTCTACTCCAAGTTGTAATAAAAATGTAAAAAAGGGGTGGCAGGGAGATAATTATGAAAGGCACTGTACAAGAGATAATTTGTATTGGCTTTAAACTGGCTTTATAGTTTGATTTATACCCACGGTGATCATTATAGTTAGTGACTATACAGTCCATAAAGGATTTCCAGAAGTTTTGTTTTGTGATTGTTCTGGTCAAAATGCCTAATTTTGTCTTGGATTTTTTTTTTTAATTGCAATGCAATCTACTGAGTTTTTTGTGCTTTTTCACAGAAAACTACTCGAGTTAATGAAATTGCAATTGCAGAAAATAGTTTTGCACGGTCTTCCACAGTGATGCTTGTTGGTAAATGAGACCTTTTAGCTGTACTCATATTCAACACATGTGAATGAAAAGGGGCTTTGGCAGAATGTGTGTTGAGATGCGGTCACGTGAAGCATCTTGGCCCAAATCGGCAGAAAATCTGTGGTAATTTTGGTAATTGCAATCTCCTGCGAATTTTGCTGAGTTTCCTTGATTTTGCGTTAATTTCTACAAGCGCAAAATTCTGGAGGGACTGACTACAGCAGAGGTTTTTGATCAGATTTGATGTAATCAGTAGAAAGATTTCACCTTGAAGCAACACCTTAAAACTTACCTCAACTGTTGTGGCTGCTTTCTGAGATTTTTTGCCGATGAGATCCACATGGACATACTGGGAGCGCATGTATTTCTTTGCCACGTCATAAACCCAAGAAGGGCAAGTGGCGGAGAAGAGCAGAGTCTGAGGGTTGCTTTCACCACCTGAAATGGATTGATACAAGTCATCAAGTTGCATATCAGGATGCATTTATTTATATGCATTATAAAAGAACTGAAAAAGTTGAGCAATGTTTTTAGATTACATTAAAGTGTCAGGGTGTTTTGCTTTGACTTTTGCAAATAAGACAAATGGTGCAGAAAGTGAAAACAGAATAAATTAAACAATTATGTGCAAAATCGACTATACACACACACACACACACACACACACACACACACACACCGGAACCTGCATCCACATAAGCTCTTAATTATTTAGAAATTTTAACTGACTTAAAAGTTTTCATTGGTCACCTACAAAATAATTCATGCATTAGTGGAGCAAACACTTTCTCTGTTTTTTCTCTCACGTTTATGCATAAGGAATATTCTTTTTTTTTTTTTAAATATATACATTTCCTTCTACATGGTTTCGGTTAAATATTTCGCATTTATCAAATCTTTAAGTTGTGTCAAAGTAAAATTAAAGTATGTTCTAGGCAGGCAACCACAATGCTGGTCGGACCCTGAATTTTTATTTTTTTTGTTTGTTTTTCATAATTCAAGCCACTGCTGACACCAGCGTCAGAACTTTTGGGCTACTCTGAAAAAAATAAAAATTTTAAGTGTTTCTTTTTTCCTTGGGTGGAAAAAGGCTCACCTGTTTTGTAGGAAGCAGAGAGGATCTCCTCCACCTGTTCAGCAAAGCCCATATCAAGCATTTGGTCCACTTCGTCCAGCACCACATGTTTCAGCTGGGACAGATCCAGTTTGTTGTTCTGAAGGTGGTCTTTTATTCGGCCTGGGGTGCCAACCAGAACATCGATGCCACTGCGAATGGCATCCACTGGAGAAGAAATATATCGCATGGAACAACAACTAAGAATGAGCAGGTATAAGAAATACTTTCAATATGAAAAAGGAATGTATTTATGTCAACTCTCACTCTTGCCTCAAACCCGATCAAGTTGTTTAGTAATTAAAGTTATGCAATTCTGTCATGTAAAAAGTTTCAGAAATGCATTCCATTTTAATAGTGTGTAGTGCAACATGTGCACTACATCACACTCTCAAATCACAGCCATGCACCCAATAAAAGATGCGTGATTTAAGTTTTAATTATGTTAACCGCCTTGTTGATCTATAATCTGTTTTGTAACTCACCGAAAACAAAGCAAGGTGACGCATGTTTTACCTTGGAACTGAGATGAGTGACAAATCTTTGTTTATTTTTCCCTAACAGGCAAGGTGTGGCAACTGACATTGTTGTTAGCTGCTACAGGAACAGTCTCTAAAGATTTATAGCTTATAACGTCGGGTAAATTTTTAAGGCAGAAATTTCACAGACGCAAAAAAAGTGTTAATGAAATATGCCATTTCATTTCTAATTCTTAAAGCAATCTTTTATAGTGAATTAGTTCTTTTGGCTGTCTGAAATCCAATCCCATACTAATCCAGCATTTCAAGCTAGTATACAGTACTACCTTGAGGGTTGTAGGAGCTTCCTCCATAGAAGCAGTGAACAGAGAGCTTCTTGGTGATATCCTTGAAGTCTTTAGCCACCTGAATTGCCAGCTCTCGAGTAGGCGTGAGAACTAGCACCTACGTTATTAACAGATATGAAGGTTAACTCACAGGGGGAAAAAATCTTTCATTCAATTTGCTGTTCAGTAAGGTCATTTGGCCACATGAAAAAAATCAGGTGTCAATGTTTAGATGACTCAATTATCACCCCCCCCCACACAAAAGAAAAAAAAAACGGTGCAACACTACTGATATAACTGTAATCAACTGAAATAATTCTATCTTAACATCACTCTTGATTGCATAACGTATAACAAAATTTTCTAGTGATACTGACATTAAATGCAAGCACTTTGACAATTTTAAAGCATGGCCAAGCACGTTTCAAATCATTTAAAATAACAGCCATGTGAAAATATAAGTACACCTCATGGAAATTGTTGGCTTTTTTTTTTTTTTAGATATTTGGGCAAGCAAACATTTAATCATCTTTGAAACAATGCCTATTAATAAAGTTGATACACCATCAAATAACAAATTAACATTTTGTAGTACGTTTCACAATTCAAATTAACAGAAAAACACAACACAAAAAAGCTCCACAGATCAGTCACATGGAAAAACTAAGTACAACCCGACATTAAATAACACCTTAATCCATAAAATTAGAAAACAGGTGCTCAAGATTGGGTGCCAGGGATTAGAACCTGTTTAGGGACTGCAGGTGGAACCTGTCTTATTTATACACCCATCATATCTACTGTTCCCTTTGGTATTGAGGTGTGTGGGGTCATCATGCCAAGGTCTAAAGAGAGAAACTCTGAAATAAGCAATAGGTCTAATAGGTTATGGAGTTCAAACAATGCTTAGTTTAGAATGAGGAAGGAGAAGAAATTGGAAGGGCGTGTGGAGGGACGGCACACTTAAAAGGCGCATTTCCAGAAAGCACGCAGATGTGCTACGCAAATACAGTATCTCAGGAGTGAGTACACCCATCACATTTTTGTAAATATTTGATTATATCAACTTTTCATGTGACAACACTGAAGAAATGAAACTTTGCTACAATGTAAAGTAGTGAGTGTACAGCTTGTGCAACAGTGTAAATTTGCTGTCCCCTCAAAATAACACAACACACAGCCATTAATGTCTAAACCGCTGGCAACAAAAGTGAGTACACCCCTAAGTGAAAATGTCCAAATTGGGCCCAAAGTGTCAATATTTTGTGTGGCCACCATTATTTTCCAGTGCTGCCTTAACCCTCTTGGGCATGGAGTTCACCAGAGCTTCACAGGTTGGGCATGTGGAGATTGACTTGTAAGAAATCTCTGGAGATTGACTTGTAACCTTGAGATTGTTGATATTTTTCCACAATTTTGCTTCTTAAGTCCTCAGACAATTCTCGGTTCTTCTTTCTCTTCTCCATGCTTGGTGTGGCACACACAGGCACACAACACAAAGGTTGAGCCATCTTTTATACACTCTAACTGGCTTCAGTTTTGATGACGCATGGTTCGAGCTGACACTGATGCAACCTGAGTCTGCAGGACAGCCTGAATTTGCGTAGAAGTTGACCGAGGTTGTTTATCCACCATTCAAACTATCCTGCGTTGCATTCCTTCATCAATTTTTCTCTTCCGTCCACGTCCAGGGAGATTTGCCACAGTTCCATGGGTTATAAACTTCTTGATTATATTGCGCACAGTAGACACTTTAAGATCTCTGGAGATTGACTTGTAACCTTGAGATTGTTGATATTTTTCCACAATTTTGCTTCTTAAGTCCTCAGACAATTCTCGGCACATCTTTCTCTTCTCCATGCTTGGTGTGTGGCACACACAGACACACAACACAAAGGTTGAGCCATCTTTTATACACTCTAACTGGCTTCAGTTTTGATTTCTATATTGCCAGCACCTGTTACTTGCCACAGGTGAGTTTAAATAAACACCACATGCTTGAAATGAAATTATTTACCCACAGTTTTAACAGGATGCCAATGATTTTGTCCAGTCCATTTTGGGAGTTTTGTGGAAAATTATGTCAAATTTGCCTTTTTTCTTCTGCTGTTCCAATGCACTTAAAGGTAATAAACATGTGTATACCAAAACATTTGTCATTGAAACACTTTTCTGGGAGAAATGGTGCATTTTCTGGAAAAGTTCCAGGGGTGCCAATGCTTTCGTCCATGACTGTATCAGCAATTTATATACTCGTAGCCTAAGATTATGTCCACACGCCCCTGAGCATCTGAAACCTACTGTATACTTAGCTGCTCACAACAATCTGGATAATTTTATCCATAAAGTTTTGGACTGATGTTTCTTGAACCTAACTGAAACTCACCTTTGGCACTCTCCCTCTTTTTTTGTCCTGGGCTCCTGATTGTAGCTTCTCCACCAGTGGGATTGCAAAAGAGAAAGTCTTTCCTGTGCCTGTTCGGGCTTGGCCAACCACGTCTTTCCCATCATACACAGAGTTGAAGGTCTTCACTTGAATGTCAAACAGATGTGTCACACCCCGTGCTGCAAAATACGTGAATTATTAATTAGTGCAAAATCCCACAGAAACATCATACCTGGAAAAAGTCAACCAATGAGTGGTCAAACCTTGGAGTAGCTTGATGGTATCCTGTGAGATTTTGAAATTAGAGAAGGCTCCCTCTCTTTGCTCTGGCGTCTCCTGTAGAAGACCAAAAACAAAATCATCATCTCCTCACAACTATAAACATATCTATTCATCAGGTTTAGACAAACTGTTTTAGAAGACATTCAAACCCAGACTAATATTTAAAAAATGGGCTGATATTTATATATAAAAAACAATATTTCCATCACCTATTCTTTTTGGAAATCAATATAGCTTAAAAAAAGGAACATCTACACAAATCTCAGAGTCATGTGATGTGCTATCAAGTGTTTGTGTAAACTTCTCAGCTTAAAGTCCGCTTGAAATCAAAACTGAAGTTTTGTAGTATTTAGTATGAATAGGTTATCTATAGTATTCATAAGCTAGTGTGAGCCAAAACTATGAAAAAATTCGCATTTAGAAGATCTATGCATTCAAAATGTACAGTCTCTCTCTACCACCAATATGGATCAACAATTTTGAGGACATCATTCTACATAGGGCTGGGCTATAAAACGGTATTGGTATTTATCAAAAGGTACAGCTTTATCAGGAACGATACAAAAATATTTCGATAGAACGCTCAAAAAATGGAAACAGACATGAAGTTTGGTCAGAACACACAAACACATGCGAAATTGAGTTCAGAGCCTGCCGAGGAAATTGTGAATAAAAAGGACGTCACCAGTACGGCAGTTCTTTTTTTGGTTTGTTTTCGTCTCACCAACATCAGAACACCACTGTGTGCAAAGCTTTGCAAATTTTTTTTATTTATTTTGATTTTTTTTAAATGTCTCGACCAAGTGTAGAAAAACTAGCTGCAAGAGACTTGTAGTGCACATGCTCAGTGCGTGTGACTCTGAACAGCAGGCAAGGAAGGAGTGTTTCATTTTTGTCTCTTTTTGTGTTTTCTGGTAAAATGTCCGCTCTGGGGAGGACAGCAAGTGTCCTCAGAGCAAGAACTTGACTCGTCAGACACTGACATCAGCACAGTGTTACCCATAAGTAAGTGTTAAAGTAGAAGTTTTACACGAGGAGAGGCTAACTATGCTAACAGGCGAAGCACAAACCAGAGCACAGCATGTGACTCCTGGTGCTCTAATGTGATGTCGATCTACACTTACATTGCACATTTTGTAAAATTTTATTTAAGTTGAAGAGTTTCTATAACACCTATTTATTTCATCTTTATATAACATAAGAGAAGATATTTGTTTAAAAACTGTTTTGTTTTTGACTGTTAAAACTAAAATGATTTGTTGTCTGCCTTAATAAAATGGGTAAATAAAAAATTACAGTGGTTAAATTCAAACGTTTTTTCTTACTGCTCTTTGTTTAAAAAAAAAGGCTCAAATTTATCAATAATTATCGATACTGAATGATATGAAACATTATATTGTGATAATGTTTTGAGCTGTAACGCCAAGACCTAATTCTATACTTTATAGATGCTCATCAGATTTTCGGCCCAATCAAATGCGCTTAAGAATCTGAAGTGTCCCACCCCCAACATTATAAATACCACCGTGCTGAAGTTGCCTGGGCTGAGTTAAACATGAGGTAAACATTATCAAAGCATTTAAACCTGCATATAGGTCACAAATAAAGCTTGAGAAACTCCAGGGGCATGGCTCTTCCCAAAGTTTACACTGTAGTTTCTCCACTAGTGGGATCGCAAGTCTTCATGAAATGTCATAATTGTGACACGTGTTACTTGTAGAGTGGTGCAAACGCTAAGCAGAAAGAGCACACACAGTAACCTACCACATCCTTTTCACTCTCATTGTTGGAGTCATCATTGGACTGTGTCGAGGTAGAGTCGGTGAAATGCCCGTTGACTTTTGATTGAGTCTTTGTTGATTTTGTGCTAATGCCAGTGACAGACGGTGCTTGGTCGACTGTTGTCTCATCTGGTGTCGCTGCTTTCTTTTTCTTTTTCTTCTTCTTCTGTTAGGGTGTCCAAAAAAAGAGCACAACAAGATTCATCAAGAAAAACAAGAGAAATAGTGTAACACAATGCTAGTTAAACCTGTTCATCTTTTTTTGTTGTAAGCTGTTTCCACACTTCAAAAATATCAAATGTCAGGCAAATAATTTAATGAGGTGTGCACGTGTGTTTATAGAGATAGCGAGATTATACACATCTCACACAAAATACAGTACTGTTGATTTCTCTGGACCCCCCGCCCCCCTCAGTTTTGTGCGTTCTTGCAGTCACTTCACATACAATAGCTCCTGCATGACTAACATACAAGATCATTGAAAATCATGTATTCTTTACAATTAGTTTGCATAATTTAAATAACGTACAAAGCCAGAGAAGCTGAGATACAGATGAGAGCCCGGTCACAATCATAATATTATAGCTTCCAATTATCATCCAATTATCCTGCCCTCATTATGGAACAAGCCTAATTACATGATAATAGTGTTAATAGTAATAATAGAAGCACTCCTTAGAGCTATTTATTTAAACACCTCAGAACTATAAACAAACACTTTCCTTTGTCATAACTTAATGTGAAAACATAATATATACACACTACCTTTGAAAAGTTTGTGGACACCCGACTGAAATGTTTCTCATGATCTAAAAAAAACTTTGATCTGAAGGTGTATGATTAAACGTTTTAAATCGGTGTTGTAGACAAAAAAATAACTGTCAACATATTCATTTATTTTATTAGAAAACTAACATTTTATTTATACCCCCCCCCCCAACAAACAATTTGGAGCAAAATATTCCGAAAAGCAGCCGATAAGTGTCCAGCGTAGGTGGGAACTCCTTTAATATTGTTTAAAAAGCATCTCAGGGAAATTCCTCAAGTAATCGGTTGAGAAAATGAAAATACATTTCTGGAAATTCTATGCAAAAAGGGCTTCTTATTTCGAAGATGCTAAAATATTCATTTTTTAATCACAACATAATTCCCATAGCTCCTCTTGTTACTCCAGAGTTTTTTATTTTATTTTTACATTTTTTCACCCCACATTTTAGAATAATAATAAAGAATGAGTATGTCTAAACCTTTCACTGTATACACACGCATACATGTATCTATACACATACACACAATTTCAGCAGCTGACAATCAAAATAGTGGAATTATTACTAAAGTAGTATTCTACTCAAAACAGAATAATTTAATTAAGCACTACAGGATTCTCGAATCTGATTAGTCGGGGGGCGTTGGCTGATTTTCTGTAACAGCTCTGACATAACGGTGGCTGCAAGGCAAGTCTCAGACTTACTTTCTCTCCTTCTGATTGTAATGTTACCGTTTCTAAAGTAGCAACAAGGAACTTGTACAGTCCGAAAAGTCAAGAATCAATGGCAATATGTTTAGCTAAGATGTCGATCCAAATATGTTGAGCAAAATCCACAAAAACAAAAAACAGAAGCTGAGAAAATACATAAGGGTCAACATGATTTAAATAATAAATACCAAATTATTTATATGTAGTTTCATTCTGATTGGTTCCTGACTTTTCAGACACCCTGTATTCATACCGACAATAACTAGAACTCTTAAATAAAAATAAATAAAGTCTTTGTAGGCAGATTAGCAGTGCAAAAAAGACAAAAATTACAATTTGACAAAACTTCCATGTGGCCACAGAAGGAAATCTTTACATGAGAAATAAAAATGGGGAAACAAACAGATCGAAGGTTTGCCAAGGACATTTTGTTAGCCAGAACCCAACCTGTAAAAAATGTGCCAGATCCACATTGTTTGTGGCTACAGAAACACACATCATTGTGATAGTGCCTATTAAGAGATGATTACCTCTGGCTGCTCGCCTTCCGGGTTCACGAGCTCATCACTGGAATGAAGGTTCTTAACTTCAACTGGTTTCCTCCCGAAGTTTCCATTAACGTCAGGAGACTTCTGCACTGTCCCGTTGGCTGTGTCCATCTTTTCTCGTTTGACCTTTTTGGGAGCCGGTGGATCGCAGTCAGCGGACTCTTCAGTCGCCGTGGTTTTCTTCTTCTTGGCCTTGTCTTTCTTCTGATGATTAAACAAGAGAAACACTGCATCTTAAAATGCTGAGCATCTTAAACACTGCTATAAAACGTTGCTAACATGACAACGCTAAGCTAATGCAAGTTAGGGCTAAAATGGTGACCATTTACACAGTGATAGTGTGCTTGCTTGTAATTTACTGTTAAAGTATAAACAATACAACAATTCACTTTTAATAAATGCAGTGGAAAATGACTGGCGAAATAAGAGGAAACACTTAAGAAATAATCCACTTCGCACCAGTAACAGCAAAGAGTAACAGCGTTTTCCTCAAAAAGCTAGCACATTCTCATGAGTGCTACAGTATGAAATAAAAGATAAATAACATAAAATAAAAGTTGTCATGGACATATTTAATATAATCCTACATGGACACTGTATAGACTTTGAGCAACCCTGCAACAAAATAACTATTATAGTAAACAAACGACTGTTCAGCCGTTTGCAAAGAACAGCAATAACCAAAACTTACCATACTAACAGTACGTAAAAGTGATCTGTGGTCATATTTACACAATATCACATAGTTCTATGATGGAAAGTCTATACTACAGTAGAGTAATGGCTCTCAATCTTTTTCAGCATAAGGCCCCCACTTGTAGGGTGCATCCATTTGTGGCCCTCAGAGACTTCACATTTTCGCAACCCTGACTTGCATACAGGTAAAATGAATTTTAAACAAAATAAGAGCTGTAGAATTTCAATGGCGCCCCTCTGGCGCCATCTGGCGGCCCCCAGTTTGAGAACCACTGTAGTATTGTATACTGTATTTCAAACACAGCCACGGTTTCTGCACCCTCTGCAGTTCACGAGATGTCCAAGAGGGGGCGCTTGAGACTTTTTGTTTTTTTTTTTGTCCCCCCCCATGAACACACGTGTTACCAGCATGCGAACAAGCTGACTATTTACTTAGCTGTCCTCATCCTTTCCTTATCGGCTGTATTCGTATTCTAATCTAGATCAATGACGACTCATATGATGTAAATGACATGCTGTAACAAAGACTTTATCGGCGAGTTTAGCTCTGAGCCGCGGTCCATATCCACTAACATTGCTGTTAGCTAACCAGCTGGCTAACTTATCAGTAAAAAATACACAAATCAAGCAAATATCTGTACTTACTTTGGTTTCCAAAGTGCTGTCTAATCCCTCGTCCACGTCGTTCATGGTGATACCGTTCTCACTGCTGCTTAGAACTAATGATGGCATTTTGTACCGTTCCTCCCGCCGATGAACACAGCCTCTGCCACGGGAACAGGCAGGAAAAGGACCGTCAGCGTCAAACAGGAAGCGGATGAGACGCGTGATGTTTCTTCACGGCCATTGTAGAGGTTCCGTATGAACTAGATCCAGGGGCAGGGCTTGTCAGAATGTGGGTAGGAAATAAAAGAACACCACATGGTGCATTATGGCCAACTCGAATGATAACGTTGTTTGGGTATTTAAATATAAATATCACCTTATAGGTGCCAGACCCTGGGGGCGGAGCTTCGTGATCATGGGAGGGAATGGGAAAGTGGGCTCGAGGAGTTAAACATCATAATAATTCCAACAGTTAGAGATCTAATCTTAAAAAAAGCTGAAGTAATCTTACCTAAAATCTTACCTAATGCTTCTTTACTAGCACAGAAAATTACATATAAGGGCAGTTTGATCAAAGATAGCAGAAAGCTAATCATAATTTTAATTATAAAATGATTAAAATTTTATTTATTTCTTTCTTTCTTCCTTTCTTTCTTTCACCCAGTATTTAGCTATTTCAAATAGAAACAGATTGCCCAAACACCTCAAATCACGCTGTTCTTTCTTGTTCTCACACATTACGAGCGCCGCCATGTTGATGTGACGTCATCACAGAATGCTCGGAAAAGCTTTCAGTGTAGGAATTACGAGTTAGAGAGCCATTTAAACTTATCTTCCTAATGGGGTCATCATAAGTTTCCAGCTGACCGGTTCCTATTTGGCCATGAAGTCCGATCTCAAATACGAACAGAATACATTTAAACAATTTATTATTTAATTTTTTTTTCTTCTCAAAAATGCTTTTCCTTGTACATGCATGAGCTCACAGACACCCATGGTGTCTTGTGTCACTTCAGTTGACAGGGGAGAGATGAAGGTAATCCATCCAGACAGCAGGGTCAGTTATGCTTTCTTGCACTCCTGGCCACAGATAGCTATGTCATTGTCAGGATCTCACAGCAATAAGGAACTCACACTGCACTTTACACTCGGGTATCATAAGCGAGGTTTTGTAAGAGATTATAGATTTATATTTTTTCATTAATGGATTATCTGTTATAGGTTAGGCATGATGCCTGTTTTCTAAATCTGGTCCACATGAATGTGGCCGCACGTATTCACATTGGACAGTACTTTGGCCCTTGCTCTAGATATTTTTTTTTTAACTCCAACGCTCCTGGTGTGATATATTCCTGGCACTTACACTGCTTTCATGTAATCAACTACTAAGATATAAGATATAGCAGTTCTAGATGTTTGCAAAATATGCAGTATGACATTGTAAGATATTGAGACATTCACTGTCAAACTACTTATATTTTTAATAGCTCAATGATTACATGGTAAAATGTCCATAGTGGACCTCAGTGTGGATTCTGTGGGCCTACTGATAGCTAATAATAGGACACGGCTGCCCCCAGGTGACTGTCACAAGTGCCTGAGGCTAATTTGGAGAAGGTGGGAGCCACGTGCAGAACAGTTGGTTGAATCCTGACATAGGGACTCCCTGTCAGCTGCCTCGTACATGGGATTTGGATTTGAGCTCTTGAAGTGGAACTGCACGTACCAGTGCACTAGCCACTAGGCACACTGTTTTTAGAGCACTGCATGTGACTATGTAGTTTATGTACTATTTTTTAATGCACTATTTTATGTACGATGTGTTTTTATTCTTTTCATTGCTTTTGAAAATCAAGAATAACACAATGTAAAGTTCTAAGTAATGATTTAATGTTGACATTACAGTCCCATATCACTATCACAGTTAAATGGATTTAATCTTCTGTAGGTCCTATAAATACTATACACTATAGTTGGATTATGTTATTAGCATCATATAGTTAATTTCAGAAAATTGTCCCATTTATTACAATCCTACACTCTCAGAAAGAAAATGACTATAACTATAAACTTTAAATTTAAAGCTTCATTCCAGGTGATAATATATATATAATGTATATGTATATTAGTATCATTTCCTATATAGTATTTATGTTTGTGTACAGAATCCAAAGGTAAATCCAAAATAACATTATTGAGCCTGGCCATGGATCAAGTGTGAAGTGAGGGAAATAATTATGCAAACTGGTACAAATAAGTAACAGCTTTCAGGGGAAATAAACGGATATTAATTCATTCAAACGCCGTATTTTTTAATCCAGTGCCAGTTCCATCGTAACGGTTTTGTTGAAATGGGACTCGCCTGGTCTCTGTAACGCAATACAGTGGAGCACTATAATGGCGGCTGTAGCGTAGGTAGACCCTAATCATAGGGTTGGCGGTTCGATTCCTGGCCTGGGTGACTCCACATGCCGAAGTGTCTTTGAGAAAGACACTGAACCCCAAGTTGCTCCCAATGGCAAGCTAGCGCCTTGCATGCCAACACGGTGTGTGTGTGTGTGTGAATGGGTGAATGGGTGAGTGAGACACAGAGTAAAGCGCTTTGGATAAAAGCGTGGTCGCGGAGCCGCGCGGAAAAGTTGGCGGAAAAGTTGGCAATAAAACGTTACGGGGCTTTAACCGTGTTGTGTTGAGACAGCGTGAAAGCCTATTGGCTGGAGGCGCACGGTGGGCGGGGCTTTACCTCACTAGACAGCTGAGGTGTCGCAGGACGTCACGTAGCGCTCGCGATACAAAAAGAGACTTTCTGCTTTGTTGACTTGCTGCAGATGAAAGCGTGCGCAGACGTCAGTGTGCATCAGCTTTGTATTTTTGTGTCGGTCGCGTTCACAATGGATGTAAGTAATTACTTCACCCGTGTTTAATGCATTCTGTTGTGTTTTGTGGAAGACATACTTTTAACTAATTTGGATAATACAGTGAGTAATTAGATAATAGATAATGCAGTAAGCAAAATGCATGTTAGTGTTGGAATTAGATGTATTTGTGTGATTTATAATTTACGGTTTTGACAAAAATATAAATATGCACGTTAGTTTTAATATTAGAGTTAGTACTACTAACACTTTGGGTTTTATTAAAAATGTATTTGATCAAGTGATCATATAGTCAAATTATTACAACATTGGAACATGTTAGTTACTGAGTTTATATCTTAATTGGTATGATAAAATATATATAAATATGAAACACTAGGTATGTCTTAAATTTGTCACAAATATTGGCAATGAACATCAGTTATTAGACACATGACAAGTTTTCACGTATGTATTAATCAATTAAAATCGTCAAGTGGGTTTAAAAAGTAGGTACGGGATCTCATTGTTGAAAAATATAAATCAGGAGAGGGTTACAATTTTTTCCCCAAGGCACTGGATATACCATGGAACACTGTGAAGACAATAATCAACAACTGAAGAAAATATTGCACGACAGTGACCATACTAAGAACAGGATGTCCCTTGATTGATAAGATCAGGAGAAAACTGATCTTGGAGGCTGTCAAGAAGCATACAGCAACATTAAAGGAATTGCAGCAATTTCTGGCAAGTACTGTTTGCTCCTTACAGGTGACAACAATCTCCCAAATTCTTCATATCTCTGTGCTTTGGGGTAGGGTGGCAAGACAGAACCCTTGTGTGACCAAAAAATAAATAACAAATACATCCAATCTCCCACTGTCATGTGTGTTATGGTCTGATGAGACCAAAATTGAACATTTTGGCCATAATACCAAAGGATATCCATCCATCCATCCATCTTCTACCTCTTACTCCTTCTCCAGGGTCACGGGGAACCTGGAGCCAATCCCAGGGAGCATCGGGCACAAGGCAGGGTACACCCTGGACAGGGTGCCAGTCCATCACAGGGAAACCAAAGGATATGTTTGGCATAATAAAAAAACAAAAAACACAGTAGATCACCAAAAGAATACCACCCCCATGGGGGAACATGGTGGTGGCAGCATTATACCTTGGGGCTGTTTTTGTTCAGCTGGTACTTACGAATAGCTGGGAATAACGAATAGCTCCAAATACCAGTCAATTTTGGTGGAAAACCTTAAGGCTGCTAAAACACTGAGCAGGAATTTCAACTTTAAACATGACAATGACCCAAAGCAAACTTCCAGATTAACAAAGGAATGGCCTCACCAAAGCAAGATTAAGGTTGTGGAATGGCCCAGCCACAGTCCATACCTAATTTTAATAAAAAATGTGTAGGGTGATTTGAAGAGGGCTGTGCACAGGAGACACCCAACTAATTTGACTAATTTGAGTTAGAATGCTTTTGCAAGAAAGAATGGCAAAATATTTCTGATTGACTGATTGACTATTACCCAAAAAGATTGAATGCTGTGATAAAATTTAAATGTGTTTGAATTTAGTATTAGTTTAGGCGTGTGCACACATGCAACCATGCATCCTTGCATGTACATAAAAAAAATATTTTCATTTTAATTAATAGGTTAAAATGTCACAATAAAGGTCAGATGTTCAGTGCTATAGAGTCATGTATCTAATATCCACTGTGTATTTATATAATGACTGTCATTGTGATTTTAGCCAAGCACAAATGTTCATGCTGGAAAGTCAATTAGGAACTAAGCTGAAATGGTTGATTTTGATAGAAATATAACATCTAAATGAGTCCTTTTTTTCCTGCTAGATAAAAACTGACCCCATAACCAAACCGTCCCATGGCTTTGTTCTACTGAAAGAGCTGGACTTCCAACGGAGAACAGGAACTTTCTGTGACTGTGTGATACGTCTCCATGTGCACCCTGACCAACTCTTCTTGGCCCATAAAAGTGTCCTTGCTGCTTTTAGTCCAGTGTTCGCCACTCTTCTTCCTCAGCATGGTTCCTTCATGGACTTAAATTCCCCTCTGCTCACCCCAGAAACCCTGGATTTCCTTCTGGAATACATGTACTCAGGTACATTGCCCCCGAAGAACCAAGAAGAACCAGTGCTATATGCAGCTATCCACCTGCAGATGGAACAACTGCAGCATGCACTGACCTGTAGGAGAAAAGATAAAGAGATAACACACATTGGTGAGTTATTTATTCTATACAACTTATCTGATAGTAATATACAGCAGAGAAAGAAATACAGAATACATTAAGTAGTGTGTGTATATATACACAATCACATAAAAATAATATAAAATTATACTAAGAGATATTAGGATAACATGTTATAAGTAGTAATTAATTTAGTTTACTTTAGTTGCTGATGGTGAGCCCACATTTGCTGGGATATATTAGGCAGCAAGTGACAAGTGAAGTGAATAACATTGATTATGTCGTTACATTGGAACCTGTCTAAGGGTGGGATATATTAAGCAGCACGTGAACAATCAGTTCTCAAAGTTGATGTGTTTGAAGGAGTGTGCAAATGTGCAAGTTTAAGCATCTGAGTGACTTCTGAGCCAAATTGTGATGGCTGGACGACTGGGTCAGAGCATCTCCAAAATGGCAGATCTTGTGGGGTGTTCCCGGTATGCCGTGGTCAGTACCTACCAAAAGTGGTCCAAGGAAGGACAACCACTGAACTGATGGGCATCCAAGGCTCAATGATGTGCGTGGGGAGTGTAGGATAGCCCTTCTGGTCCGAGCCCATAGAAGAGATACTGTAATTGCAGAAATAGCAGAAATTATTGAAAAAGTTAATGCTGGATATAATAGAAATGTGTCAGTACTGAACCATGGAGCAATGGAAGAAGGCGGCATGGTCTGATAAATCACATTTTCTTTTACATCATGTGGACAGCCGGGTACGCATGCTTTGCTTTCCTGGGGAACAGATGGCACCAAGATGCACTATGCGAAGAAGGCAAGCAATGTTCTCCTGGGAAACCTTGGGTCACGTACAACCTACCTAAACATTGTTGCAGACCAAGTACACCCCTTCATGGCAATGGTATTCCCTAATGGCATTGGCCTCTTTGGCTCATTGGCTTGTTCAAGAATGGTTTGAGGAACAAGAGTTCAAGGGTTAACCCTAACCCTAACCCTAAGTCCTATATATACACCAAAATATATTAGAGGTGGCCATAGACACAGGTGAGGAATTTATCAATATTAATTAAGGACTACATTTTGGATTGTAATTGCAACAAACCTCAGACTCTTCAAAGACTCTCTACACAAGAGATATTTGATTGACATGCTCTATTTAATTAATTTAAATGTGCTTTTTAAGGCTTCTAATGACCTAAAACAGTCAACATGTTTACTTTGTTAAATCATGAAATGTTCAACCACACATTCAGTAAAGTTAAGAGCAGAAAAACAGCACAAGCACCTAAAATAGAAAACACTGACCTTTCACAGAGCTGTAAAAAGATAAGGGTAAAAATAAATTAACAGGTTTACTGATAACATCACCAACAGTGGTGATGTAAACATAACAACACACATATCCAAAGCCTAATTTTCATTAAATGTCTTGTTGGTTTCATCATGTAAGTGTATGCAAAATGTGCACTCAACTGTACCTTTTTATATACTTGATAGAAAACTTTACGTTCTTTCAACAGTTCAGGACCAAGTTAAAAGAAAGAGGGGATTTACAGAGCATGAGTCTCAAAATAAGACTCTTATATCTTCATCAGATTCTTCATATGGCTCAGACCATCCACCACCATCCACGCCAAGCTATGAGGTTGTGCCAGTCATACGCCACCTCAAAACAACGGAAAACAAGCTTCCAATACAAAGCCACTGTCTTGGTAAAACCATTGATGTTGAACTTGTTTCAAAGGCCAACATACACTCTCAGAGCTCTCAAGATAATAATTTATTGCTTGATTCATTTTTTAAGTTGTCACAGTCAAAACATGACAAGACAGAAATTTCAGTGAATGTAATCCCAGGTGTGGTTGATGAGGAAGTTGAAAAGTTCAATAGCTCCTGCAAGGTTGGAAAATTTCAATCCAGTGTCTCTCAGACCATCACAGCTTTCCATCCAAACACTGATGATAAAGATCAGTGTGTGCATAGTGCTTACACCAGCAGCAAACATTTGTCTCCAGAACCTGACTGTAGAGAATGTGACAAAATAATTGTTTCAGATGTGGACAGTGTCCGGTCATTTAATCCTTTTGAAGTAGAAAAACATGGCCATGTACCAGGAATTCTCTCAGACACCTTTAGTGATAAGAAGTCACATAACACCACTACCAACAACTCTGAAAGCATATCTCATACTGTTAGTCAACGTATGGCAGAAAGTTGTAAAAGGCAAGCCGATTTATATTTAGAAAATTCTAGCAGTACTGACACAAACGATACAATCTGTGAAAAAAGAACCTCAGATCTTAACATGTGGCATAAACTGGGCCAATATTATGCTCCAACATTGGAAATGTTGACTGTAGAAAAAGTTGCCTTGGGTGAAGAATCTCAAAATACTAGGCACATTGATTGCTGTGAATTCTCCAAACTGAGGGAAGACTCTGTAAATGCCTATCAGGGACACTTAAGATACCACTACTTCCCAGAATCAAATGATTCAGACAGTGAGGAGACATGCTCAGGGCGTAAGGTGGATGTAAAAGACCAGTCTGAAGGTCTGGAGACGAACGATGTGGCCGAGATAATGCTCTCAACCAGAGAACAACTAAAGTCTGGATCTCACAATCACTCAAAAACAGGTCGATTTCAGTGCTCAGTTCTAGAGTGTAAGAAGGCCTTCAGCCAGCGCGGTTCCTTGAATAGACACATGCGTTCACACCTGGGCATTCGTCCTTACTCCTGTCCCCTCTGCACCATGACAT
Source organism: Ameiurus melas (assembly GCA_012411365.1). Lineage (NCBI taxonomy): Eukaryota > Metazoa > Chordata > Actinopteri > Siluriformes > Ictaluridae > Ameiurus > Ameiurus melas. Next base: position 10,268,805 of record CM022778.1, on the reverse strand, counting down.
TTTCCAGACAGTACAGAGTCACTGAGCACATGCGTATCCACCAGAGGAGCTGTGATGACCCACCTTAATCCTTTTGCCCTTAAGTTAGGGGTGTCAGCCGTACGGCCGGCGGGCCGAATCTGGCCCGATAGGGGGTTCAATCTGGCCCGCAGGATGAATTTTGAAAGTGAAAAAATGCATAAAAGACATGCACTAGAAATTTTTAATAAAATGCTATTCCTAAATTATCCACTAGAGGTGCACTGTTTTAGTCAGAGTCGAAGATGCGGCACAATTCTGGGACTCGGACCGAGCAGCAGATGGTAGCAATGCACCTTCTGCTGTTTGTTATTATGGTGTAGTCTACCCTATTTTCTACTCATCCCCACACCCTCATTAGCCAAAATGTCCTTGTCAAAAAGGAGAAAAGTGGATACAGAGTGCAGAGTTTTCCAAGAAAAATGGACCGCTACCTATTTATTCACAGAGATGAATGGGTAATAGTTAAAAAATGTGCAATTTCATGTTAGTCAACAGCTTCACTACAAAAGAGTTTGGTTTGGTGGAATCCTATTGTTCATGCAATGCCATAAATTTTGCAACACTATATTTTTCAGTTCCAAATACCTGAGAAGTTTTTTGCATTTGTACAAACACTGTGACCAGATGTAATGCACACATATAAATGATAATCAGAAGCAAATTGCACATGTTTGTCTTAAGAAATCTGAGGTTGTTCACGATATGTTTTGTAATTAAGGATATTTCCTTAAATATGAAGATTTTTCTAATGTACTCATACTTCTTTGCATGAAAACAAAGGGAAAAACATGTACTTATTGTTATTTATATGTAATTATGCTATGATTTTACTGGCCCGGTCCACTTGACATCTAATTAGGCTGTATGTGGCCCCTGAACTAAAATGAGTTTGGCACCCCTGCCTTAAGTGATACTACAGTGAGGGATAATTTTAATGGTAGATTAATTTGAACAATGAGAGACAGAATAACCGATCCAGAAAAACGCATATCAAAAATGTTATAAATTGATTTACATTTGAATGAGGGAAATAAGTATTTGACCCCCTCTCAATCAGAAAGATTTCTGGCTCCCAGGTGTCTTTCATACAGGTAACGAGCTGAGATTAGGAGCACACTCTTAAAGGGAGTGCTCCTAATCTTAGCTTGTTACCTGTATAAAAGACACCTGTAAACAGAAGCAATCAATCAATCAGATTCCAAACTCTCCACCATGGCCAAGACCAAAGAGCTCTCCAAGGATGTCAGAGACAAGATTGTAGACCTACACAAGTCTGGAATGGGCTACAAGACCATTGCCAAGCAGCTTGGTGAGAAGGTGACAACAGTTGATGCGATTATTCGCATATGGAAGAAACACAAAAAAACTGTCAATCTCCCTCGGCCTGGGGCTCCATGCAAGATCTCACCTCGTGGAGTTACAATGATCATGAGAACAGTGAGGAATTAGCCCAGAACTACACGGGAGGATCTTGTCAATGATTTCAAGGCAGCTGGGACTATAGTCACCAAGAAAACAATTGGTAACACACTACGCCATGAAGGACTGAAATCCAGCGCCTGCAAGGTCCCCTTGCTCATGAAAGCACATATACATGCCCGTCTGAAGTTTGCCAATGAACATCTGAATGATTCAGAGGACAACTGGGTGAAAGTGTTGTGGTCAGATGAGACCAAAATGGAGCTCTTTGGCATCAACTCAGCTCCCCGTGTTTGGAGGAGGAGGAATGCTGCCTATGACCCCAAGAACACCATCCCCACCGTCAAACATGGAGGTGGAAACATTATGCTTTGGGAGTGTTTTTCTGCTAAGGGGACAGGACAACTTCACCGCATCAAACGGACAATGGACGGGGCCATGTACCATCAAATCTTGGGTGAGAACCTCCTTCCCTCAGCCAGGGCATTGAAAATGGGTCATGGATGGGTATTCCAGCATGACAATGACCCAAAACACACGGCCAAGACAACAAAGGAGTGGCTCAAGAAGAAGCACATTAAGGTCCTGGAGTGGACTAGCCAGTCTCCAGACCTTAATCCCATAGAAAATCTGTGGAGGGAGCTGAAGGTTCGAGTTGCCAAACGTCAGCCTCGAAACCTTAATGACTTGGAGAAGATCTGCAAAGAGGAGTGGGACAAAATCCCTCCTGAGATGTGTGCAAACCTGGTGGCCAACGACAAGAAACGTCTGACCTCTGTGACTGCCAACAAGGGTTTTGCCACCAAGTACTAAGTCATGTTTTGCAGAGGGGTCAAATACATATTTCCCTCATTAAAATGCAAATCAATTTATAAAATTTTTGATGTGTTTTTCTGGATTTTTTTGTTGTTATTCTATCTCTCACTGTTCAAATAAATCTACCATTAAAATTATAGACCGATCATTTCTTTGTCAGTGGGCAAACGTACAAAATCAGCAGGGGATCAAATACTTTTTTCCCTCACTGTATATAAATTGGGGGAAATAAGTATTGGACATGTCAATATTTTTTTCAGTAAATATATTTCCAATGAGGCTATTCACATGAAGATTTCAATGGACGCCAATATTAATTCAAGAGATCTGGAAATATAAAGAATTCACAACATTGAAGTCCATAAATAAAGTTATGCGTAATAAAGTGGAATGACACAGGAAAAAAGTATTGAACACGCTAACTGAAATTTATTTAATACTTCATGGAGAAGCCTTTGTTTGTAATGATGGCTTCAAGACACTGCCTGTGTGAAGAAATTAATCAGCCGCAGTATTCAAGTGTGATTTTGGCCCATTCTTCTAAACATATTGCCTAAAAATTTTTTCAATTGGACTCAAGTCAGTTGATTGACTGGGTCATTTTAACACCTTGATTTTTTTTCTCTGAAACCAATTGAGAGTTTCCTTTGCTGTATGCTTTGGATTGTTGTCCTGCTGGAAGGTCCCCCCATGTCTCATCTTCATCACCCTAGTGGATGGCAGCAGATTCTTCCAGTAAATGGCTCCATTCATCGTTCCTTCAATTATATGAAGTCTGCCTGTACCATGCGTTAAAAAAACAGCCCCACACGATGATGCTTCCACCTCCAAACTTCACTGTTGGTATAGTGTTTTAAGGGTGATGTGCAGTGCCATTTCTTCTCCAAACACGGTGTGCAGTATGACAGCCAAAAAGTTCAGTTTTGCTCTTGTCTGACCAGACTACACTCTCCCAGTATTTCATAGGCTTGTCCAAATGAGTTGTAGCAAACTTTAAGCAAGCTTTGACATGCCTTTCCTTTAGTAATGGAGTCTTGCGGGGTGAGTGTGAGCAGTGGAGTGCATTGTCTATTGTTTTCTCTGTCACTATGGCACCTGCTGCCTCCAAGTGTTTCTGGAGCTCTTTCCAAGTGGTCCTTGGATCTTGGGCTACTCTTCTGACTATTCTTCTGACTCCCTGGTCAGAAATCTTGTGAGGAGCTCCTCTTTGTGGCCGGTTGATGACTGAGTGATGTTGCTTCTACTTGAGGATAATGGCCCCAATGGTGCTTACTGGAGGATTCAGAAGTTTTGAAATAGGTCTGTATCTGATTATATCAATATGTTTTGCAACAATAAGGTTGGGAAGATCTTGGGAGAGCTCCTTAGTTTTACCCATCATGAGATGTTTCTTGTGTGACACCTTGGTAATGAAAAGCCTTTTTGTAGAACATCAATTTACTAACATAGCTAATATTAATTTGCACAGATAGGGGGTATAATTACTCACGGATTTCACCTGGTTCCTTGTCTTACCTTGCCTTGGAGAACTGCTTTTTCTTAGCATGTTCAATACTTTTTTCCTGTGTCATTCCACTTTATTACACATAACTTTATTTATAGACTTTAATACTGTGAATTCTTTATATTTCCACATTACTGATCTTACTGAGTTAATACTGATGTCTGGTGATTTTCATGTGAATAGCTTCATTGGAAATATATTTATTGAAAAAATGTTGCCGTGTCCAATACTTATACCCACTGTATAAAATTATTTAATTACTCAAATTGAGTATATTCAGAGATTGTGAAATTGCTAACTCCAGTCCAGTATTCTGCAATGTACTACAGAGCTTAGTGTTATTTCTGGTTGTAACATACCTAAATATGTGCTCAGTTAACCTTGGTAATTGGTGATTTGGTTAAAAATATACATAAAATAAACATGAGGCAGACCTAGTATGAATAATATGTAATTTTATTGAAAATTCACAGGACTGGTGGGGGTGTAATCCTGAGGAGAGCGGTAGGGGGAAGAGAACGGGGTGAGTCCTGAGAACATGGGATAGTGATGACCAGCAAAGGTGTAATAAGGAGTATACTGAGAGAACGGGGGGCTCTCAGGTGAGAAGAGGGAAGAATGGTCAGAGCCCAGATCAGAGAAGGCGATATCATCCTCAGACTGAGAGTTGGAGGGACGGTCAGGCAGAGGGTCTGTCTGTGTAGAGGCGTCAACACACCTGTATGTGTTGTCAAAACATCACTGTAACTGTTTGAGAGGGTTTTTAAACATCATTGTAACTGTTTGGGAAGCTTTCTGACATATATTGGTTATTTACTGTGAACATAAAGTATATATACTGGAGCTTAAGCTCCAGGCGAGGAGATCACTTCTGAGAATTCTCATTGGTGTGGATCTCGGTTGGTGGAAATAAAGTCTGGACCCTTGCTTCTTCTCACTCACGGCTGGTGTGTTTTTTCTATCTCCAACTGGGTTTACAGATGTGAGTATTGGCTTCTATGTTGAATTTTAAGTGTTTTTGGGTAATAGGCTAAATTCGGGCCTTCATTGGCTAAATCTTGTTGAAGAGAATGGGCAGAAGAAGTGTAGAATGTTCCTACAGAATTCAATCATTCAGTCATTCATCTTCTGTAATCGCTGATCAGTAATCTGGTTAGGGTCAAGGTGGATCTGGAGCTTATTCCTAGTCACACACTACTTCAAACTACTTGGTGTTGCCAATCCACCTACTGGCATATTTTTGGGAGGTGGGAGGAAACCAGGGAACCTGAAGGAAACCTATGCAGATATGGGTAGAACATGTAAAATTCCACACAAATACTAACTGGAGTTCAGGATTGAACTAATGAGCACTACCTGCTGCACCACTCTTAGATTTCATTAATCAATGTTGTATTATATGAACTCAGAGTGGTCAGATTTGCTACAACTAGAACTAACCTTTGAAAATGACCAGGATGACTGGAAACATTGTAAGACATTTGCCATTATTTATCAGTTAATACACATTCAATTCAATTCAATTCAATTTTATTTGTATAGCGCTTTTTACAATAGTCATTGTCTCAAAGCAGCTTTACAGAAATAAAAAACAGGTATAAACAGTCAGAAATATCTAAAGAGAGACAAACAGGAACAGATAAACAGAGACAAACAGGTAGAAAATAAATGGAATTTATCCCAACTGAGCAAGCCACTGAGTGGCAACGGTGGCAAGGAAAAACTCCCTAAGATGTTTTTTGAGGAAGAAACCTTGAGAGGAACCCGACTCAGAAGGGAAACCCATCCTCATCTGGGTAACACAGAATGTGAAGGTAACACAGATGATGTGAAAAATGAGAAGTATGGCCTTAGGAGCAGCCGTAGTCCCAGCAGAAGATTTGGGCTCATCCAGAGGCAGAGGGGATCTGGATCTCCAATATTTCCATAAATTCGTGTGGGGCTCGGCAAAAAGAGAGAGAGAGGGAGAAAAACGATTAGGACTGTGAATTAGTGAGATATAATTTAGTCAGGGTAAGCTTGAATAAACAAATACGTTTTAAGCCTAGATTTAAACACTGAGACTGTGTCTGAGTCCCAAACACTAATAGGAAGACTGTTCCATAACTGTGGGGGGGGCTCTATAGGCAGGCTCTTCCCCTGCTGGTAGACTTCACTATTCTAGGTAATATCAAATAGCCTGCATCTTTTGATCTGAGTAGGCGTGGCGCATCATATAAAACCAGAAGGTCGCTTAGATATTGTGGTGCAAGACCGTGTAGTGCTTTATAGGTTATTAGAAGTATTTTAAACTTAATGCGAAATTTTACAGGGAGCCAATGCAGTGTGGATAAGATCGGGGTGATATGGTCGTATCTTCTAGTTCTAGTTAGGACTCTAGCAGCTGCATTCTGGACTAACTGGAGTTTATTTATATTCTTACTGGAACATCCAGACAGTAAGGCATTACAGTAATCTAATCTAGAGGTGAGGAATGCATGAACCAGTATTTCTGCATCATGTAGTGACAATATGTTTCTTATCTTAGAAATATTTCTGAGATGAAAGAAAGCTATCCTAGTAATATTATCTACATGAGCATCAAATGATAGACTGGAGTCAATAATCACTCCGAGGTCTTTAACTGCTGTACATGATGAAACAGAAAGACCATCCAGAGTTACTGTGTAGTCAGGAAGATTACTTCTAGCTACACGTGAGCCTAATAAAAGTATTTCTGTTTTATCAGAATTAAGTAAAAGGAAGTTAGTTAACATCCAACGTCTGATGTCATGTACACAATCCTCAACTTTACTAAGCTTCTGTCTGTCCTCTGGCTTCGCTGACACATACAGCTGTGCATCATCAGCATAACAGTGGAAGCTAATTCCATGTTTACGAATAATTTGTCCTAGGGGTAACATATATAAAGTAAAAAGCAGTGGGCCTAAAACAGAGCCCTGGGGAACTCCAAAAGTAACCTGAGTACGCATGGAGAAATCACCATTTATATCTACGAACTGATAACGATCGGTCAGATAAGACCTGAGCCAGGAGAGGACTGTTCCGTTAATGCCAACAACATTTTCTAATCTATCAAGGAGAATAGTGTGATCTATGGTATCAAAAGCTGCACTAAGGTCGAGTAACACAAGCAGCAAGACACAACCCTGATCAGAGGTCAGAAGAAGGTCATTTACTACTTTAACTAGTGCTGTCTCTGTGCTGTGATGAGGTCTAAATCCTGACTGATACATTTCATGAATGTTGTTCCTTTCTAAGTATGAGCATAACTGCTTTGCTACTACCTTTTCTAGAATCTTAGAGATGAAGGGGAGATTCGATATTGGTCTATAACTGGATAATTGAGACGGGTCAAGGTCAGGTTTTTTTTATCAATGGTTTAATAACTGCTAATTTTAGAGATTTAGGTACATAGCCAATGGTTAGGGAAGAATTTACTATATTCAAAAGTGACTTAACCACTCCTGGACAGATCTGTTTAAACAAACATGTAGGTACAGGATCTAGTATGCAGGTTGATGAATTAGCTGATGAGATTAGTGTAGCTAGGTCGGTCTCTATAAGCGGAGCAAAACACTCTAAACATTGATCTGATATTGCCACATTGTCATCTAATGGGTTTGTTATATTACTGACCAGTTGTAATTTAATGGCCTGTATTTCATCTCTAATATTTTCAATTTTATAAATGAAAAATTTCATGAAATCGTCACTGCTATGAAATGATTGAGTGTTTTCCTCTGAAGTGGTTTTATTCCTAGTTAGTTTTGCTACCGTGTTGAAGAGGAATCTGGAATTGTTTTGGTTGTCTCCTATTAAGGTGGAGAAGTAGATCTTTTTAGCATCTACAAGAGATTTCCTATATTGCAGTAGGCTCTCCTTCCATGCTGTCTGAAATCATCATATGCAAATGTCATCCACACTTTCCAATTTCATCGTGTGTGTGTAAATTTGTGTGACATTTGAACAAATTTTTTATTTGTAGTAGGGCTACACGATTATGGCCAAAATGATAATCCCGATTATTTATATATACATATATACATTGGTGTGAAAAAGTGTTTGCCCCCTTCCTCATTTGCTGTTCCTTTGCATGTTTGTCACACTTAAGTGTTTCGGAACATCAAACCAATTTAAACAATAGTCAAGGACAACACAAGTAAACACAAAATGCAATTTGTAAATGAAGGTGTTTATTATTAAAGGTGAAAAAAAATCCAAACCATCATGGCCCTGTGTGAAAAAGTGATTGCCCCCTAAACTTAAATAACTGGTTGGGCCACCCTTAGCAGCAACAACTGCAACCAAGCATTTGCGATAACGTGCAATGAGGCTTTTACAGCGTCCTGGAGGAATTTTGGCCCACTCATCTTTGCAGAATTGTCCTAATTCAGTTACATTAGAGGGTTTTCGAGCATGAACGGCCTTTTTAAGGTCATACCACAACATCTCAATAGGATTCAGGTCAGGACTTTGGCTAGGCTCCAAAGTCTTCATTTTGTTTTTCTTCAGCCATTCGGTGGTGGATTTGCTGGTGTGTTTAGGATCATTGTCCTGCTGCAGAACCCAAGTTCGTTTCAGCTTGAGTACACGAACAGATGGTCGGACATTCTCCTTCAGGATCTCTTGGTAGACAGCAGAATTCATAGTTCCTTTTATCACGGCAAGTCTTCCAGGTCCTGAAGCAGCAAAACAGCCCCAGACCATCACACTACCACCACCATATTTTACTGTTGGTATAATGTTCTTTTTATGAAATGCAGTGTTCCTTCTACGCCAGATATACTTGGACACACACCTTCAAAAGAGTTCCACTTTTGTCTCATCGGTCCACAGAATGTTGTCCCAAAAGTCTTGGGGATCATCAAGATGTGTTGTGGAGAAATTGAGACGAGCTTTGATGTTCTTTTTGCTCAGCAGTGGGTTTTCTCCTTGGAACTCTGCCATGCGGCGCGCCTTTTTGCCCAGTCTTTTCCTGATGGTGGAGGCATGAACGCTGACCTTAACTGAGGCTAGTGAGGCCTGCAGTTCTTTGGACGTTGTTGTGGGGTCTTTTGTGACCTCTTGGATGAGTCGTCGCGCGCGCTCTTGGGGTAATTTTGGGCGGCCGGCCACTCCTGGGAAGGTTCACCACTGTTCCATGTCTTCGCCATTTTGTGGATAATGGCTCTCACTGTGGTTCGCTGGATTCCCAAAGCTTTGGAAATGGCTTTATAACCCTTTCCAGACTGATAGATCTCAATTACTTTCTTTCTCAATTGTTCCTGAATTTCTTTGGGTCTCGGCATGATGTGTAGCTTTTAAGGATCTTCTGGTGGACCTTACTGTGTCAAGCAGCTCCTATTTAAGTGATGCCTTGATTGTGAACAGGTGTGGCAATAATCAGGCCTGGGTGTGGCTAGAGAAATTGAACTCAGGTGTGGACAACCACAGTTATAGTATGTTTTAACAAGGGGGGCAATCACTTTTTCACACAGGGCCATGATGGTTTGGATTTTTTTTCACCTTTAATAATAAACACCTTCATTTACAAATTGCATTTTGTGTTTACTTGTGTTGTCCTTGACTATTGTTTAAATTGGTTTGATGTTCCGAAACACTTAAGTGTGACAAACATGCAAAGGAACAGCAAATGAGGAAGGGGGCAAACACTTTTTCACACCAATGTATATATATATATATAATTAATTTTTTTTTTTAAATATTGAGATCTCAATTATTTAACATGATAATTAATTTATTTTTAGTGACAACAATTCACATTTATTAAGTTTTTTCATGCAACAATATAATCACAATAGTAATAATAATAATAATCACAAGTAGGTGTGAGAAAACTTGAGCTGGTCAATTATGATCGAATTTAGGAACATAATGTGAGCCATGACAAATTAATTTACCTTCTGATAAACTAAATGTAATATTCAGTTAATTTTACAGACTGTATGCAAAAAAACAACCGTTAACCTTTTCCAACCTTGTTCCAAACAAATACAATAAACATCAATGTTCAGTGTTTGAAGTCTGCTCCTATTAATATATTTAAAGGTACGGTACACTATTAAACATTTTACTTTGTCATGGTTCTGGGCTGGAGTCAGTTCTCAAACCGCTCTGTGTAAATTGTGTATATATCAGAATAATCTAATCTAAGGATGTGATTGCATGAGTTAATTTACCCACCAGATGCAAAGCGCTCATTACTGATTCTCCGATCAGGATTTTTACAGCCAATACCGATCCAGATACCAATCTTTTTTTGTTTCAATTTTCAGTCATAAACAGTTAAATGTAAGCTATCTGCTCATGGTCACTGTTATTTTTGTTTGTTTATCAATTTTAGTTAGGTGGTTCCCCCAGTACAGTGTCCATGTCTGCTGATAATATTGTGTTTTGGGGGAGATTAAAACAAAACTGGAGTTGACTTTCTAGTGTTATCTAGCAACCACGAGATTAAATGAAGTGAATTAGAGTTAGTGAAGTAGAGGAATGTTTTAATAAAGAAGTTTGAATTAACCCACCTTGTGGCGTTAGCTTTATTATTCATTTACTCCGGCGCAAAGCCGCTGTGTCTACTCGAGCAGATGCAAGTTCAGGTCATTTTGTGGGATCAATAAAAGATGGCGGTTTGTGAGATCAGGAAGTTGAAGCAGATGATGTACAGAGTTACTTGTCATCATAATGGCTTCTTTGCAGTATTTCCACACTTGTTCGGTTGACTGAGGAGATGAAAAGCAGTGTGAAAGTAACTTTGCAAGGGGTAGATGCATTTTGGACTTCCTGTAGTTTTTATCCCGATTGTATTATACAACTCCGAACAGGTCACTTGCACCGGTGTGAATAAATATTTATTCAAAGTCAAACAAAAATACTTTTCAGTCACAAATGCGAGTGAAATGGTCGCACTGTAGAGCCCTGAGATTATCTGCAAAGTTTTTTCCTGTTTGTCGTGATGACGTTTAATGTCCCCGACAACCTCTGTACTGCCATTTAGCATCACGTTAATGTCATAATTTCTCCTTGCGCAAAGTGCTGGAGCTCAAAGCTGGCAGCTGGAGAGCTAAAATGCTAACTCCGTTTCGGTTTTTTGGCACTTCAAAATGACGTCATCCCTGCGCCGCTATATGGTGATTGGCTGTAAATGTAGGAAACGCTTGATTTGATCTGCAGGAGTTTTCTATTAGCAGAGGATGAACTTTAAATGTCAATATCGCAGATCATGTTCATTTAATCGTGGGAAGTCAAAATCATAATCTCAATCGATATTTGATTAATTGTGCAGCCCTAATTTGTAGTTAAATATATCAAGCTCAGTCATCAGAATATCTAGTACAGTTATTAAGAACAATAACAAACAATTATACAAGAAGCACCATAAAGCTTGGACCTAGATGTAAAGTACTGGACAGCCAAACCCCATGCCCATGCTATTTAAAGACACTTTGGCTGTCAGATGTACTATGCAACAGTAATTGGAGAAATAAAGTGATAAAATAAATTGAAGAAAAACACAATGTTTAAAACACCTTTTTTATCGCTCTATTCTATCAAAGTTTTCTGATGATAATGCTATCAATACACCCCTCTCCAAGGGAAAGCTGGAAGCAACTGCATGTAATAAATGCATTCACAATGTCCAGAACAGCTTTTCTTCACTTCTTAACCGACCTCCTCCTCTTTCCTCTCTAACTGTTTTAGCAAAATTATCAAGATCTTCCAATCCTTCAATTAAATTCCTTTCAATTTACACACACACACACACACACACACACACACACATATATATATATATATATATATATATATATATATATATATATATATATATATATATATATATATATATATATATATATATATATATATAGTAGCATTTTAAACAGAAGACATTGTCAAAAAACAGCTTTATAGAAATACAGACATAGATTTCTATTTAGCTTTGTAATGAGCAAGCCAAAATGAAAAATTCCCTGAAACATTTTTCACTCAAAAGGGAACCCATCCTCTTCCTTGTGAGGATGACTGGCTTATGAGTATTACTCTTCCACAACTGTATGCTATAAAGTCAAACAGTACCTTGCAAGTATGTTGAAAGGATCTTCTTTACAAACATCATGTTTTTTCTTTAGAGTTTTGTTTTTAAACCTATAGTATCCAAGTGAAGTTATTCACTGAATAATGAATGAGATTTATGTATATGAGACCATTCACAGCCGCCCTTAGGATATCTGTGTGGTATCATCCACAATAATCTTTAGGCTATCCACGTGGGTCTGTCTTTCAGCAGCAGCAAGTTATTCTCAGGTGAAGGAAGTTCCAGACAGAAGTACTGCATCAAATCTGGTCAAAAAGCGGCAGTTAAAAAAATTGCAAGCTCAGTTGACCTCTCCGGGAACCGTCACCTTATTGTGTTGTCTGGAGCCTTGTGCTCCTGGTAGGGTCTCTCAAGGCAAAGTGGTCTCAGGGGAGGGGCCAGACTTAGAATGGTTCCAAGAACCCTCATGAAAAAGATAAAGAGAGAAGTTACTCTGCCTGGAGGAAGCCCGGGGCCCCTGTCTGGAGCCAGGCCCAGAGGGAGGGCCTGACTGTGAGCGCCTGGTGGCTGGGTTTGCCACGGAGCCTAGGTGGGCAAAGCCTGAAAAAGCAACGTGGCACCCCCCTCTCCATCCTATGGGCCCACCACTTGTGAGGTGAAATGTGGGGGTCGGGTGTGCTGCTACACGGGTGGCAGTGAAGGTCAGGGGCCTCGACGGACCAAACTCAGGCGGCAGAGGCTGGCTTTGGGGACGTGGAACGTCACCTCTCTGTGAGGGAAGGAACTAGAACTTGTGCTGGAGGTGGAGCGCTACCGGTTAGATCTGGTGGGGCTTACATGTACGCACAGTCTGGGGTCTGGAACCATACTCCTGGATAAGGGATGGACTCTATTCTACTCTGGAGTTGACCAGGGTGTGAGGCGCCGGGCGGGTGTGGGGATACTAACAAGTCCCCGGCTGAATGCCATTACGTTGGAGTTTACACCGGTGGATGAGAGGGTCGCCTCCTTACGCCTTGTGTGACTCTGGGACTCTGACTGTTGTCTGTGCATATGCACCAAACACCAGTTCAGAGTACTCGGCCTTCTTGGAGACCCTGAACAGAGTCCTGTATGGGGCACCAGTAGGGGACTCCATAGTTCTACTGGGGGACTTCAACGTGCACGTAGGCAATGATGTCGATAACTGGAGAGGCGTGATTGGGAGGAACGGCCTCCCTGATCTAAACCTGCATTTGTTATTGGACTTCTGTGCTAGTCATGGATAGTCTATAACAAATACCATGTTCGAACATAAGGAGGCTCATAAGTGTACGTGGTACCAGAGCACCCTAGGCCGAAGGTCTATTATCGATTTTGTAATCATATCATCTGATCTGAGGCTGCATGTTCTGGACACTCAGGTGAAGAGAGGAGCAGAGCTGTCAACTGATCACCATCTGGTGGTGAGTTGGATCAAGGGGTGGGGGAAGACTCTGGACAGACCTGGAAAGCCCAAACGAGTAGTGCGGGTGAATTGGGAACATCTGGAGGAGGCCCCTGTCCGTGAGATCTTCAACTCACACCGCCGGCAGAATTTTTTTGTCATCCCTGTGGAGGTTGGGGGCATTGAACCCAAGTGGGCAATGTTCAAAGCCTCCAAGGTCTTAGGTGCCTCAAGGGGTGGTAACGTTCGAACAGCACCTCGAGGTGCTGAGGGAGTATGGGGTGAAGGGTTCCCTTCTTAGGGCTATCCAATCGCTGTATGCCCAAAGCGAGAACTGTGTCCGGATGCTCTGCAAAAAGTCATACTTGTTCCAGGTGGGGGTTGGTCTCCGCCAGGGCTGCGCTTTTTCACCAAACCTGTTTGTGATATTCATGGGCAGGATATCGAGGCGTAGTCGTGGTGGGGAGGGGTTGTGGTATGGTGACCTGAGGATCTCATCGCTGCTTTTTGCAGATGATGTGGTCCTGATGGCATCATCGTTCCGTGACCTCCAGCACTTACTGGATCGGTTTGCAGCCAAGTGTGAAGCGGCTGGGATGAGGATTAGCACCTCTAAATCTGAGTCCATGGCTCTCAGCAGGAAACCGATGCAGTGCCTACTCCAGGTAGGGAATGAGAACATAACCCAAGTGAAGGAGTTCAAGTACCCTGGGGTCTTGTTCATGAGTGAGGGGACATTGGAGCGGGAGATTGAAAGAGCTGAGCCGGAAGGCAAAACTCTCGATCTACCGGGCAATTTTCGTTCCTACCCTCACCTATAGTCATGAAGGTTGGGTAGTAACCGAAAGAACTAGATCATGGGTACAAGCGGCTGAAATGGGTTTTCTCAGGAGGGTGGCTGGCCTGTCCCATAGATATAGGGTGAGAAGCTCGGCTATCAGAGAGGAACTCAGAGTATAGATAGAGACTATATTTCCACACTGGCCTGGGAACGCCTCGGGATCCCCCAGTCAGAGCTGGTTAATGTGGCTTGGGAAAGGGAAGTTTCGGGTCCCTTGCTGGAGCTGCTACCCCCGCAACCCAATTACGGATAAGCAGTTGAGGATGGATGGATGGATGGCAAGCTCAGATGAATATTGTGGGGTTTCCTTGATTTTGTGTTCATTTTGCTGATCGCAAATTCCAAAATTATGCCATCTCCCTGGAAAAATCTTGAGTCTGAGAATACATGGAACCTTGTTGTGATTAATTACAAGCTATCATTCTCTGTTAGTGTACCCTGACGCTGATATTCAGGCTTCTACTTTATGTCTTCACCACAGAAGCCACTCTGGTGCTTGTTCAGTCCCTTGTCATCTAGAGGTTGGATTACTGCAACTCTTGGCAGGTTTGCCTTTGTGTACCACCAGGTACTGTACCATCAGAACACTGCAGCTATTCTCCTAGACCACTTGCTGTGTTCCCTACACAGGCTTCCTGTAAAGTAGCTGTAGGTTTAAAACATTGATGCTTTCCTGAAAAGCCAAAAATGGACAAGCTCCCACATACATTAAGACAGTTAGCAAACATTGTTCTACACCACGTTCCCTTTGAACCACAAGCACAACTTCACTTGAAACACCATCCCTCAAAACACAAAGAAGACAATCATCAAGATTATTTTCTGTCCTGGCAACCAGGTAGTGGAATGAACTTCCCCTGGTTGAAAATCTATGTGATTTCAATTAAATCTCACCAATTCGACTTGTTTTAAAATGAATAAAAATACTATCTATAAATAGAGTTTATATACAGTTCAGTTTTCTAGCTGGCTTGAAACTACCATAACTGTCGTTATATGCAGAAACCTCAGACTAACTCAGTATCGCTGAAATCTAATTCCTTCTGGATTTCTTGGTTCTACTTCAACTTTGATTAATAACTGCCAATGTGAGTATTAAAAGTGATGTTTCATTTGTGTCTAGTATAAAACCAAGTAGTTATGGATATAAGAATTACATTGCATTAAGGTGGGGATATTTTCATGATTTTTATTTCACCTTTTCTTTGAAATTGCTGTATGTAAGATTTTGAATTGTGCCCATTTTGTTAGAAAAATGCTATTGCAAGCTACTTGCAGAACATTTCACAACTTGTGCTACTCTCTTCACTATGCAGATTAATCACACAGCTACAAGTGCCAAGGCATTAGATTTGCAGAGAGAATTCAGGTCGGCAATTGTAGTGATACCAGAGGTCTACCTATAAATTATTTTGTTGGGTAGTTTGCAGCTTGGGACACAGCCCAAGTATTTGTAGATCTGAGGATATAATTATGTTCTGCCATTTAATCAGTACTACAGAAGAATCCAGTTTGTGTATTTCTATTACACAATCTGTATTCTCAGATTTACTGTTTATCGTCTAATCTGTGTATCTTTAGCCTGACCAAAACATCAATCACAATACAAATAGTGTTAGCATGCCAATGAAAACACAAAGAAAAATATATTTTTTAAGACACAGTGAAAAAGATACACGCCAAGGCTGAGCAGATGCATCAAATTACATACTCTCACCTGATATAACCATGTCCGGAATGTAAAGAGACACATACCCATTACCCATTACCCATTTCTCGTTAGTCACTAGATGAAAATCATGAGTGTTCTAGATAAACAATTTCATGACTAAGTAAAAATATAAATTTTATAACAAATTGACTGCCTATGATTGACTAGCGTTCTAATAAATTAGAGAACACACAAAAACATTTTAGTGAGTGAAAATATGCTGAAAATTCCATCACAACCCTTAATATTAGATGATATGGCCAAAGGTTTGTGGATACCAGGCACACTTATATGTCTTTTTCATCATCCCCCACACCCCACGCTGTTTTAATAACCACCACTGTTCTGGGAAGGCTTCTACTAGATTTTGGAGTGTGGCTGTGGGAATTTTCCCATTTACCCCAAGCGCATTAGCCAGATGCCAGGTGAGGAGACCTCGGTGCAGTCAGCATTCCACATCAACCCAGAGGTGTTCAGGTTGAGATCAGGGCTCTGTGCACACCACTCGATTTCTTCCAGTCCAACCTTGGCAAACCATGTCTTCATGGACCTCACTTTGTGCACTGGGACACTGTCATGCAAGGACATGTTTGGGCTTGGCTCCTTAGCTCCAGGGAAGGACAATTGTAATGCTACCAACTTTGTGACAACAGTTTGGGGCAGACACCTGTGATAGTTATATAGTTTACCTGTGATAGTATATAGTTTATGTTTGACTATTACTTTCTCACTCCCCTGTTTTCTTTATTATGGACACTCTAACACACTTGTTTCGTTACCAACTATTGCCTGTCATCATGTAGTCAGAGAAGTTAGAGCATGATAATTCACTTCGATCTGACAGTTTTGATCATCGTTACTGAATATTTTTGTCCCCTGGCTCAATAATTGTTTTTTCTTTTCAACAAAAATTCCAATATACGGGTAGGCATTGATGTTTTATAACATAGCTACTTTATATTGTGCTAGAATTATATAGTAATGGATAATAATGTCATTTGATTAACCAGTGTTGAACCTTTCAAAAGGGGTGTGATAATGTATACAATATAACAGTGTATTGTGATGAGATATAAAATAGTTACTACAGTTACAGTTTATATATATATATATATATATATATATAATTATTTTCAAATCTGGAAGGCCCAATGAAATGTTCAACAATATATTTTTTAAAAACTTTGTAACTGTAACATCATGGGACTTGATCAGCATGGTGTAATTCCCCTGCAGTGGGCAGCCCCAGGAGTTCACGTATTTCTGCTAGCTGCATGGCGTTGTGTAATTTCCCTGCAGTGGGCAGCCCCAGGAATTCGGGTTGCTCTGCTGCCGGCGGTGCACAGCATAGCTCTCCGGCTGTGGGGGCGGGGTAACATGTGCAGGTGGCGATGTGGCACATGGCCCAGCTTGCTGCAGCAGCTCTCTTTGCGTTAGAAGGCGGTCGATCTGAGCAAGTTGTTCGTCTATCTTTTTACTGTCTTCCCAGTACGACCAACTCCACTCCTCCCATTTGGCACAAAAGTCGGCGCCCAAGCTGATCTGCTGCTTCCGCATGGTGGGCGCGGTATTCTGTAACATCACAGGACTTGAGCGGAAGCAGGTGCAAATCAAAGTCTTTTTTATACACGTAAATCAATAAACAAGGAAAACGCGTCTCAACAGGAAGACGAGAAACTGGATGCGAGGCAGGAAACTGAACAGGACATGAAAACCAGACCGCTTAGCACGCGTGATATCTTCACCATTCAAACACTCAATCAACATAAATACTACACGAAGAGAAGAGAAGAGAAGAGAAGAGAAGAGAAGAGAAGAGAAGAGAAGAGAAGAGAAGAGAAGAGAGGAAACGGTTTTGAAAAGAGTGCGGGTGTTGGGAGAACTACCAATCTTCTCTGGGTAGTCTGTGGCTTTAACAATGGAGATGCTATTGGAAAAACAGGAGAGAAGTGTCTGGTAATTTGTTAGGTCAATTGGGTTGTTTGATTTGCGCCATTTCCTTTCAGATGCTCTTAGTTTGGCCTGGTTGTTACGCAGAGCTTCTGAGAGCCAAGGACTAGAGGATGATGTGCGAGCAGGTCTGGAGGTTCGGGGGCATATGCTGTCCAGATAAGATGTGCTAAGATACTGAAGGCTAAGTGCTGTAAAATGTTTATTTAGTTGTAATGTACCAGACTCTGCAGGAGAGTTAGGATCATGTGCAGAGAGACTTGATTATGCAATCCAAGCAAACAAAGTTGAAACACTGTCTAATCAACCAGGCAGGCAAAGGTCAAAGCAGGATCAGGCATGAAATAACAAAATCAAATGATAATCCAAAGAATTGTCTGATTAACACGGCAATGATCAAAACATGAACAGGGATTAAATCACAAAACCAAGAATAAATTAAGTTATTCTGTATAATGATGAAGAATAAAATTAAGTTTATCCATTCATTATGTGAAAACGTGGCCCAAGGCAGGAATACACCCTGGATGGGATGCCAGTCAATCGCAGAGCATGCACACATTTTCACATTCATTTAAAGAAAGGGAAACTTTAGAGTAGCCAATCTACATACTGACATGTTTTGGGAGGTGTTATGAAACTGGAGAATCTGGAGGAAACCCATGCAGACACGGTAAGAACAAATTAAATTCCCGATTAACAGAACCCTGACTCAGGTTCCAACCAGAGACCCTAGGATTTGTTTGTCTAAGGATCTTACCAATTAATGACACAGTAAACATAATTCAACTTGGCATTGCAATGGCATTTACAATTATAGAACCAGATAATTTAACAGTGTAGGTGTGGTTTGTTTAAGAGTGCATGTGTGTTTCTTTCTACTCCAGAGCAGGTTTTGTTCCAGGGTTAGTTTGTTTCAGAGAGCTGACTGAGTATGGTGTGCCCTTTTGAAAAAGATCCAGTGGATGTAGAAGCACTGGTTATAAAAGGTCTTTTTTCATGTATATTTCATGTGTTTTCATATCCAGAAGAATATTTGTGTGAGTGTTATCATTTTTCATGTGAATCATTAATATATTTAAAGAACCTTTGAAACCCTACAGAGTTTTCCACAGAGTGGTGGGTTCATCTGTTCTATGATATTCTATGAGACCTTTTTATTTGCGTATAGCACATACTTCATCTATCCATACATATGTTCACAACCATAATAACCATAATAATTTTATCTTTCAATTTCAGGTTTCTCAAATGTCCCACATTCCTATTAAACACCTTATGTCAATGAAGGAGACTATGTTAATAGGAAGTCGTTCCATAGCATCAATGTGCAGGTAACAGTATAATGGTAAAACAGTATATAATGTTGGGTGCTAAATCTAATACTTAAGCAATTAAATGACACTCTCCACTGGTCTCCACTAACTAGGTAATATGTGATGCATCCCACCTCATCACCAACTCTGAGGCAAAATGGCCAGGGTCTGTACATGATGCCTGAAGATTTTGGGAGTCATCATTGTGCCATAAATTTTAACAGGGTATGTATTGCCTTGCATAATGCATTTTAAAAAAAATCCTAGGTGATAACCAACATTACAGGAAACTTCAATGGTTACTTGCTGGGGGCCAGCGTACCCCTGTCTGTGCTATATAATGACCCCTACTCTGAACCTGAGCCTGGTCATCAGGCACGATGTAACCTGGCCCATAGTGGAACACGGGCCAAGGTGGAGATGACTATTGGAATCCTGATTAAACACGTTATTTCACATTCTGCCTAATGATGTCCTTCACACATTGTGTAAATATTTAAACCATTTTTGTTTGTACCTACCCACAATTTTTCCAACAAATTTAATTGCTTTTATTTGCCAATGTTAAACAATCTATTAACCTAATTTTAACCACTGCAACTCAGACCAGGTAGTTACTAAGGACTGACTGAATGAAGGATTGCTGTAAATCAGTAGTGTCAAACTCATTTTAATTCAGGGGCCACATACAGCCTAATTAGATGTCAAGTGGGCCGGGCCAGTAAAATCATAGTATAATCACCTATAAATAATAAGAAGTCCATGTTTTTACCTTTGTTTTCATGAAAATACATTTATATTTAATGAAATATCCTTTTATAAAATATATCATGAACAACCTCAGATTTCTTAAGACAAATGTGCAATTTGCTTCTGATTATCATTCACATATATGTGCATTACAACTGCTCACAGTGTTTGTACAATGCAAAAAAAAAACTTCACAGGTATTTGGAACTGAAAAACATAGTATTTCACTTTAAAATTTATGGCATTGCATGAACAATAGGATTCCACCAAACCAAACTCTTTTGTACTGAAGCTGTTGACTAACATTAAATTGCTTTTTTTTATTATTATTTTTTAACTATTACCCATTCATCTCTGTGAATAAATAGGAAGCGGTCCATTTTTCATGGAAAACTCTACACTCTGTATCTACTTGTCTGCTTTTTGGCAGACATTTTGGCTAATGAGGGTGTGGGGATGAGTAGAAAATAGAGTAGACGTCGCATTGCTGCCATCTGCTGTTCAGTCCCAGAGATGTGCCGCGTCTTTTACCCCCCAGCGGATAATTTAGGAATAGCATTTTATTCAAAATTACAAGTTCGTGTCTTTTATGCATTTTTTTTTTCACTTTCAAAATTCGTCCTGCGGGCCGGATTGAACCCTCTAGCGGGCTGTACGTTTGACACCCATGCTGTAAATGAACGTTAATAAATGTGTTTTTTAACTGTCTTGCAAGTGCCATATCTGACCACTCACACATACAAGTAAACATTTCCAGCTTGCATGACATTTTTATTGAGTCCCGCATGCTCCCAGTCCCAGTGCACACCTTTATTCTCAATCAAACACCATGTGAACCTTTCTGGCAAGCTTTATTACAAATAAAATGGCTGTGTTCAATGGACAACGATGTTGCGCTTGCTGCTAAATAATTCAGGGAACTGAATATAACCTTGCATGTTTTGTCAATGCTTTCAACAGAGTTTCCAATTTATTTGATATTAGTTGTTATTGATATGAACAGTTTATTTGTTTAAGATTTTAATTCTTTAAGAATAAATTAATTAATTAAGCTAATTTACTTGTTTAGAGTTACTTCTTTGGATAGTAGATTGTTTGTGTTCATCCATCCATTTTCTGTACTACTTATCCAACTCAGGCTCACGTGGAGTCTGGAGAATATCCCAGGGGATAGGCAATAGACCCTTTTCACAGTGACGTCAGAAAGCTTCTGCCTTTCTGCAAAGCATTGTATACATACTTCCGTTTTACCATACGTTGTCCATAGTACCATGAGTGGCACAACTAACATTATGGCCTTAGTGCTTTTAAAGCAAAATAATAATAATGAAAGACACTCACTTTTTGTTGCAATTGAGCAAAATCCTGGTGTAGTTCCTATCTCAGCATCACCATCAGGGTGTCATTCACAATATGTTCAGTGGTGCCCGTAGCCGTACCGCAGATCTTCAGCCATGGCCTCTGTATTTCCTGGTTGCAGTGTCGGGCTTTGTGCTGCTCGTTCCCGGCCACCGAAGACAGATAGGAGCTACACTGTGATTCTGCTTGATTGCAACAAAAAGTGAGTGTTTCATTATTATTCATTTAATTAAAACATTTATTTTAAAGATCCTAAGCTAAGCTAATACATTACTGACTTTTATCTAACAATACACAAACTCCGTAGTTCCACTATGCTGGCGGATGTAACTATACGCTGGTTTGAGTCAGAATGTAAGTTGTGTCACAAGGGTCTATCACAGGGCACAATAGCACTCGTCACACACTACAGACAGGTTGGAAATGCCAATGAGCCTACAATGCATGATGGGGAAAGAAACTGGTGTACCTGAAGGAAACCCCAAGGGATGGTGAGAACATGTGGGAATTGAACCCTCAATGCAGAGAGGTGAGGCAAACATGCTAACCACTACACCACCATTCCTCCTAGTCCTTGTTCAGAGGTTTTTAATGTATTGTTTATAAAACTGTTTAGTAAACTTCATCCAAGATAATAAAGTATTAATTCTGTTTTCACATTATTGTATATAAAATAATGTGATTATTATCGTTGGAGGGTCCTGAGAAATGTTCAGAAACGGCCCTGAATGAATGAACGGATGAATGATGAACTCGTTTGTGTGCTTCGACTGCCACCTATCGGTCATACAATGTAACGGCATGTCGTTGTCATGTTATTACACAAACGATGAATCAAACATGTCTCATCACTACAATTAAACAATGTTCTCTTCACTGTGTGGAAGTTTGGAATTATGGAATAGCGAACATCCTGAGCATCGCATGGCGTCTTAAATGACTAGAATGGAATCCGTGACGTGGTCACTATGACAACATTTGTGTCACCTTTTAGAGTAGTTGTTCAGTAGAATATTAATCATTCTTTACAACTGCTTCGTTAGTGCAGAGCGACAGTGAATGATTCTCCGTTTGAACTATTCGGAAGAAAACTTTATTCTGTTATAAGGTGAGTGTTAAATAGAAGTATATTTTCGAGTTTTGAAAAAGATTTTGATTCCTAAACACGGGATATTTTCAGTGCTGTATTTACCTGGGTCAATACTTCTCTGACATTGCGCGTGCTACTTTGACTTTAAATGTTATCAGTCACAAGTCACTACAGTTACTATCCATCCATCCATCTTCTACCGCTTACTCCTTCTTCAGGGTCGCGGGGGAACCTGGAGCCTATCCCAGTGAGCATCGGGCACAAGGCAGGGTACACCCTGGACAGGGTGCCAGTCCATCACAGTTACTACTTACTCCTTATAACTGAAAACTGCTGGAAGCCTGTTAATGACCACGTCCCAATCTGCAATACTACGCTCTAAAATGAACAGTATACCAGAAACGGTATGTAGTGTACATATTCTAGTGCGGTTGTACATAGTTTGAAACGCAGCCGTCCTCTTTCCTTATCCTTTTCCCAACTGTAGTCCAGACGTATATAAATGCTACTATATGATTGGCTAATATCGTCCTGTCCCTGCGCTTGGATTGGCTAATACTAAATTCGTATAGCAGGGGCTACCCAATTGTAATTCAGGAGGCGGGGCTTGTCGGAATACGGGTGGGCCTGGAGAACGGATGATTTGTTTTTGTTTGTTTGCTGTATGACTCACTCGGGCAGTTGTTAGGGACGGCGGCGCTTCCTGTTGTTACACTGAGATTTACTGAGATGGGATTAGAGTAACGTTACACCCAGAGATTGGACTGGCTACGATGCACGACAGGTAAATAATCTGAAGTTAACGTCCCACACCACAGGGAGTGTACCTACCGTTAGCGGGTGTATGAATAAATCGCAGAATTTGATTTAACATCACTAACACAGCACTGATGTAATCTATCAGATATTATACAGACCGGAACTGGGTTACATCTAGCTTAATATATTTTGCCACAATACTGTTATTTGTTATTTTAGATGGCTTTAGCTTGAGCTAAAACACTGCTGGACGCTATCATTGCTTTGTCCGTATAAAGGTATACAATATAAACCTTCACAATGAAACACATGGCAGATATTACACTATCAGTATATTTAATATGGTTAGTGATACTGCTGTGATTATGTGGTTAATGTGGTTAGTGATGCTGTGATAATGTGGTTAGTGATACTGGTGATAATGTGGTTAGTAATGCTGTGATAATGTGGTTAGTGATACTGCTGTGATTATGTGGTTAATGTGGTTAGTGATACTGCTGTGATTATGTGGTTAGTGATGCTGGTGATAATGTGGTTAGTGATACTGCTGTGATAATGTGGTTAGTGATGCTAGTGATAATGTGGTTAGTGATACTGCTGTAATGTGGTTAGTGATGCTAGTGATAATGTGGTTAGTGATGCTGCTGTGATAACGTGATTAGTGATGCTGGTGATAATGTGATTAGTGATGCTGGTGATAATGTGGTTAGTGATACTGCTGTGATTATGTGGTTAGTGATGCTGGTGATAATGTGGTTAGTGATGATGGTTATAATGTGGTTAGTGATGATGGTTATAATGTGGTTAGTGATGCTAGTGATAATGTTGTTAGTGATGCTGGTGATAATGTGGTTAGTGATGCTGTGATAATGTGGTTAGTGATGCTGGTGATAATGTGGTTAGTGATACTGCTGTGATAATGTGGTTAGTGATACTGCTGTGATAATGTCATTAGTGATGCTGGTTATAATGTTGTTAGTGATGCTAATTATAATGTGGTTAGTGATGCTGTGATAATGTGGTTAGTGATGCTGGTTGTGGTAGCGGTTGTGTGCCGCTCTGATGTCACAGTGGGACATTGCAAGGTTGCCTTAGCTCTATTTGGATTGGATTAGTTTATCAGGGTCACGTGTTGATATGATCATGCACCAATCACAAGTGGTGATGGGAAGTTCGGATAATTTACCTGACTCGGATCTTTGAATTTCATTCAGCAAAATGAGCGGATCTTTTTTCAGAGTCATTTCGTTTATTTCCGCAGAATATAATTAAAATGTTACATGTTAAATTCCCCAACACATCTAGTACTTAGACAAACGTTGATCACATTTGGAATAAAAAATAAACTATAGGCTAATGCAGCCAAGGACAATTTTTGTGACATCTGTTCCCTGGAAACATAAATGGTTAGTTCACCTCTCGAGTCTTCGGGTTCGAGTCATTCGTTCATCCTGTAACCGCCCCATAGGCTGAATGCAGTGGGGCTGTGACGTGATTAACAAACGACTCGAACCCGAAGACTTGAGAGGTGAGCTAATCATTTCTGTTTCCTGTACAGAACCCATGGGTTCTGTACAGCACATGCGTGGTCAAAAATGAACGAATCACTCTCTGAGACATTGAGTGTTGTTATTGAGTCGTATTAAAGATTCTTTCAAAATGAACGTACATTCGTGAACGGCACTTCACTACTTATTTCAGTTTAAGCCAACGTTCCAGAAAATACAACAGTTTGAAAATACAATGAAACAATAATCAGAAAGTGAAAAAAAAAAAAAAGCTCTAAAGGTAATATTTAATTATAATAGGTGCACTGTTATGTTTTTTCTAATATTACCTTTCATGTAGTGTGTTATATAGCTGTTGCACGACAAACGGAGTTACTGACTAATGTTGCAATTTAAATTATGAGCACATTTAAAGGGTTTTTTGACCTTGGATGCATGTAAATGCATGTTAAGAGGTATGAGACTTCTAAATCAAAATTAGTCATGTTTGAAAACCATAATATGTGCACTTGAATATCTGGGGGAGGGTTACTGATGAATGCACTATGAGATTAAATACAGCAAGTAACAACAGTTGGACCTTTTAAATTTTTTCAACGTGAGGCAACAGCTGCCTCACAGACATGTGTATTCAGACGGGACTAAAATGATCAGACAACCGCTGAGTATGGCAAATAATAATAAGTAATTCACAATGTAATTTTCTCAGAGGACGAGAAAAACACCAACATGACCGATCTGGTTGGAAATCAGATCACACTGAAGCATCTGTAAAAGAGGAAATTTCCCCAGAACCCCATATAAATGTAATCCTGTCCATATAGGGCTGATGGCGCTTAACAGCAGAAAACATTTCAACAGACATCTGAGACATGAGGGATAAGAGCTTCTTTTCTCACTTGCAACTCAGTATGGTATTAATGAGGAATTCAATGTAGCAGCTGAGGCAATAATAAAAGTTGACAAGTATGACAAGGTTGTTACAGCAGAGTACAGGTGAGAGGGAGAGATATCTACGAGATGACGAGCGTGATGCTGTTGATGGTGGTGTTAGCTTGAAAGTTGAAGCTTTGGAACCTGCTGTGTTTAAGAAGAGTGTACGAGTGAAAAGATGAGAAAGCAGGACAGACTAACGTAATAAAGCGCTGCTGCATCACTCTCTTTAAGTAGGGATGATGTAAGGGTTAAATCCCACTGGCATTGGTATTATCAGGCAGTCAAGTGGCATTGTGGATTTATCACAATCACATAAAGGTTAATAGAAAAAGTTAAGGCAGGATTGTTCCATTAATGTTAGGAATGTAAAATGAACATGTTCTCTGACTGTGTAAGATGATCCCAGTAAAAGAGAGGGTGGTCAGTAAAAACGTCTGCATGTACACAAAGGTATTCGGGGTGTGTAGATAAACTGTTGTGTATCAGAGCAATTCAGTTGTGTGAGCACTGAGACCTAAAGCAAAGATAAAGCAAAATAAAAGAAAATCCTGTTCTTCACCCCATTAAAGTCTGCATCCATTTTCTTTAATCACTGGTGTGTCATCTAATCTTTTTATTTATATAATCACAAAATTTTGGGGATCATCTTAATTTCAGTCTAAAACTGGTTTCAACTTCATTAAAAAGTTACTGTGTACGTGTCCACTCCTCAGACTGTCCTCAGATTGTCTGTTGACCTTGTCAGTTTGTTACTTTGCAGGTGGAGGTGTGCACACGAACATCATGACTTCAAGGCGTGTCACTCAAACCACAGACCCTGGCTGCATTTGAGCGGCCATCGAACAGATGCCAGGAACAACTGCATGTCATGCTGAGAAAGAAAACAGCACTATGGACCAATACGCTGCCCTCCAGCAGCTTGGCGACGGTACCTTTGGCTCAGTCACACTGAGCCGCTGCCTGAAGTCTGGTGAGCTTGTCGCCATCAAGAAGTAAGTCGAGCTGTTCTAATGTTGTCTGTCTTTGTTGCTGAGTTGGTATGAGGATCAGGGCCATATTCACAAATAATCTTGTATAAAATGTAGTTTGCTGAAGAAACTCTCGGCTTCGGCTGTGAGATTCGCCTAGTGCAGAGCCGCAGACCGAGACTAGGAGAGCACAGGACCGCTGCAGACCGAGACTAGGCGGGCACAGGGCCGCCGTAGACAGAGAAAGGCTGAGTACAGTGACCTGGACCAAGTCTAGCTGGGTGCAGAGCTCCAGACCAAGTCAAGTTGAGCGCAGCAACTTGGACCCAAATTAGCAGAGCGTAGAGACCCACACCAAGACTGACAAAGCGCAGAGCCTCGTAGTTAGCCTGTCTAAGCACCAGAATGAGGTCATTGTGGTATCTTGAGAGGTTTTGAGAACTCTTGGCATATGAAGCTTTCTGTGTTTTGAAGCAGGCAGACACTGGTACATTTTTATACTCAAGCTTACTGAAAAGGCATTGGAATCACTATTGAAAATGCCTTTTCAGTAAGCTTGAGTATAAAAATGTACAAGTGTATCTTCTGACCAGTCAAGTAACGAACGCAGTTAAGATGATAGCTGGTGCTTCAAATGTGGGGGAATCCTGGGTTTAAAGCCTCCCATTTTGGTGATTATGTAGCCATCTGTCAGGCTCTGAAAACTACAGTTTAGGGTGTGCTCTATTTTTAACTTGAACAGAATGTTATGGGAGAAGGGACATGAACAGTAGCACTGGAGTGTTCCACTTATTTAACTCAATGGAGTATTTATGTTTTAAGGCATTTGGGTTGGCAGCACAGGATTACATAGTCGACTAATCTGAAATGAATTAATGTGATGAAAAAATATTGCTCTGCCAAATGCATCCATGATCAAGTCGTCACGATTGTAATCAGGCCATCAGAATAAAGTGGGGCTTTTGTGCTATTTTGCACCCTTTGATCAACTGTTGATGTTCCTCTGGTAGTCTGATACTTTTCATGTCAAAAGAATGCTAAATCATGGACTACCAAACAGCTGTGGAGTTCATGATTCACCACAGGGGGATGCACAAGGAAAACAAGATTGTGGCCATTTGTATTCTTTTAGTCCTTGTATTCAGCAGGGTTTTGTTTTCGTAGGCTGTATACTCATGGTTAGTGTGTTACTGTTGTGTTATTTTTTTATCATCAGTGTTCATGAATTAGTATGTGTATATATACAATATCTCACAAAAGTGAGTACACCCCTCACATTTTTGTAAATATTTGATTATAACTTTTAATGTGACAACACTGAAGAAATGACACTTTGCTATAATGTAAAGTAGTGAGTGTACAGCTTGTGTAACAGTGTAAATTTGCTGTCCCCTCAAAATAACTCAACACACAGCCATTAATGTCTAAACCGCTGGCAACAAAAGTGAGCACCCCCTTAAGTGAAAATGTCCAAATTAGGCCCAGTAAGCCATTTTCCCTCCCTGTTGTCATGTGACTTAGTGTTACAAGGTCTCAGGTGTGAATGGGGAGCAGGTATGCTAAATTTGGTGTCATCGCTTTCACACTCCCTCATACTGGTCACTGGAAGTTCAACATGGCACCTCATGGCAAAGAACTCTCTGAGGATCTGAAAAAAATAATTGTTGCTCTACATAAAGATGGCCTAGGCTATAAGAAGCTTGCCAAGACCTGACACTGAGATGCAGCACGGTGGCCAAGACCATACAGTGGTTTAACAGGACAGGTTCCCCTCAGAATAGGCCTTGCCATGGTCGACCAAAGAAGTTGAGTGCGCGTGCTCAGCGTCCTATCCAGAGGTTGTGTTTGGGAAATAGACATATGAGTGCTGCCAGCATTGCTGCAGAGGTTGAAGGGGTGGGGGGGTCAGCCTGTCAGTGCTCAGACCATACACCGCACACTGCATCAAATTGGTCTGCATGGCTGTCGTCCCAGAAGGAAACCTCTTCTAAAGATGATGCACAAGAAAGCAGACAAGCAGACTAAGGGCATGGATTACTGGAATGTACTGTGGTCTGATGTGGTCAAGATAAACTTATTTGGTTCAGATGTTGTGAAGCGTGTGTGGTGCAAAATAAGATGAGGAGTACAAAGACTAGTGTGTCTTGCCTACAGTCAAGCATGGTGGTGGGAGTGTCATGGTCTGGGGCTGCATGAGTGCTGCCCCAGTGTATACTCACTTTTCTTGCCTGCAGTTTAGACATTAATGTCTGTGTGTTGATGCTTCCTGGGATAGGCTCCAGGTTCCCCGTGACCCTGAAAAGGAGTGGATGTATGGCTGTGTGTTCAGTTATTTTGAAGGGACAGCAAATTTAAATTGTAGCAATGTGCCATTTCTTCAGTGTTGTCACATGAAATGACATAATCAAATATTTACAAAAAATGTTAGATGTGTACTCATTTTTGTGAGATACTGTATATATGCATATACTAATTCATGAACACTGATGATAAAAAATAATACAACAGTATTACTAGATAACAGTATTATTAGAGATACTGTATGTATTTTATTTCATTCTGCAGAATGAAAAGGAAATTCTATTCCTGGGAGGAATGCATAAATCTCAGAGAGGTCAAGGTAAGTACAAGTGTTGTCAAGATGCAAAAAAACAAAAAAGTTCTATCATGTCATGCATTCATCTCTCTGAGTGCACTCCCACATAGGGTGGTGCTTGAAAGTTTGCGAACCCATTGGAATTGTCTATATTTCTGCATAAATATGACCTAAAACATCATTAGATTTTTACATTTGTGATAAAGAGAACCCCCTTGTGCAGCAATAACTGCAACTAAAAGTTTCTGGTAATTGTTGATCAGTCCTGCACATCAGCTTGGGGGAATTTTAGCCCGTTCCTCAATACAGAACAGCTTCAACTCTGGGATGTTGTTGTGTTTCCTCACATGAACTGCTTGCTTCAGGTCCCTCCACAATATTTCTCCTGGATTAAGGTCAGGACTTTGATTTGGCCCTTCCAAAACATTAATTTATTATTTTTTAACCATTGATAGAGCAACGCATGTGCTTGGGGTCATTGTCTTGCTGTAGGACCCATTTTCTCTTGAGATTCAGTTCACAGACAGATGTCCTGACATTTTCCTTTATAATTTGCTGGTATAATTAATAATTCATTGTTCCATCATTGATGGCAAGCCGTCCTGGCCCAGATGCAAAAACAGCAAAACAGACCCAAACCATGATGCTACCTACTAAATACCACCATGTTTCACAGATGGGAGAAGGTTCTTATGTTGGAATGCAGTATTTTCCTTTCTCCAAACATAACACTTCTCATTTAAATCAAAATGTTTTATTTTAACATTCTGGCTTTTCCACATGATCTTTAGCAAACTGCAGTAGGGCAGCAATGTTGTTTTTGGAGAGCAGTTGTTTTCTCCTTGCAACCCTGCCATGCACAGCATTGTTGTTCAGTGTTCTCCTGATGTTGGATTCATGAACATTAACATTAGCCAGTGTGAGAGAGGCCTTTAGTTGCTTAGAAGTTACTCTAGGTTCCTTTGTGACCTCGTGGACTATTAGACCACTCCTGGGGAGGGTAACGATGGTCTTTAATTTTCCTCCATTTGTACACAATCTCTCTGACTGTAGATTGGTGGGGTCCAAACACATATATACAGGTGCTGGTCATAAAATTAGAATATCATCAAAAAGTTGATTTATTTCAGTAATTCCATTCAAACAGTGAAACTAGTATAATGTATACATGTATTACACTCAGACTGATATATTGGATTTTTAGAAATGTTGGCCAACTGAAAAGTATGAAGATGAAAAGTATGAGAATGTACAGCACTCAATACTTAGTTGGGGCTCCTTTTGCCTGAATTACTGCAGCAATGCGGCGTGGCATGGAGTCGATCAGTCTGTAGCACTGCTCAGGTGTTATGACAGCCTTCTGCATTGTTGGGTCTGGCATATCACATCACAATACTCGAATTTGGTTCATGTACATAAAAACCTTTAGATAGATTTTCTATAGGGTTAAGGTCAGGCGAGTTTGCTGGCCAATTAAGAACAGGGATACCATGGTCCTTAAACCAGGTACTGGTAGCTTTGGCACTGTGTGCAGGTGCCAAGTGCTGTTGGAAAATGAAATCTGCATCTCCATAAAGTTGGTCATCAGCAGGAAGCATGAAGTGCTCTAAATGATTGCAAGCAGGCCAGGCCTTGATGCAGCAAAGCAGGCCCAAATCATGAAGTTTCCTCCACCATAATTTACGGTTGGGATGATGTTTTCATGATGATATGCCGTGGTGCCCTTTCTACGCCAGATGTAGTGCCGTGTGGTTTTTCCAAATAGTTCAATCTTAGGTTCATGAGTCCACAAAATATTTTGCCTATACCGCTGTGGAGTGTCAGTGTGCTCTTTTGCAAAATTCAGGCTTGCAGCAATGTTCTTTTTAGTAAGCAGTGGCTTCCTTCGTGGTGTCCTGTCGTAGATACCCTGTTTGTTCAATGTTTTGGGTATTGTAGACTCATGAACAGAGATGTTAGCCAGTTCCAATGATGCCTTCAAATCTTTGACTGTTATTCGGGGTTGTTTCTTTACCTCATTGAGGAGTCTTCGATGTGCTCTTGGTGTCATTTTGACTAGGCGCCCAATTCTTGGTAGAGTAGCAACAGTCCCAGCTCTTGGTGTCATTTTGACTAGGCGCCCAATTCTTGGTAGAGTAGCAACAGTCCCAAAGTGTCTCCATTTGTAGAATGTTTGCCTAACTGTAGACTGGTGAATTTCTAAAGTCTTTGAAATCACTTTGTGACCCTTGCCAGCTTTATGTAAATCAACTATTCTTGATCGTAGATCCTCTGAAAGCTCTTTTTGGCGAGGCATGGCTCACATAAGCATGTAAGCTTGTGCAGAGCAAACTACAAAAGTTTGAGTTTTTTTTTTTTCAGTCAAAGTAGCTGTAAAAAAAGAAGCTTTTTTGAGGTCATTAACTCAAGGATTCACATACTTTTTCCACAAGCACTATGAGTTTTTTTTGGTTGTTCTCAATAAAGACATGAAAGATCAGAATTTTTTTTGTGTTATTATTTTAGACACATTATATTTGTCAATACACCTGACTTGGATAAAGATCAGATCACATTTTATGACAAATTTATTCAGAAAACCATGAAATTCCAAAAGGTTCACATACTTTTTCTTGCCAGCGTGTGGTGTGTGTATATATATATATATATATATATATATATATATATATATATATATATATATAATGCAGAAATATAGAAAATTCTAAAGAGACTTCCAAGCACCACTCTACAAATAATTTCTCATGTTGTGATGTTTGGCTTCAGCTGCTCTGAAGGTGTGGGGAATAAATGTTCTTACATTTCCTATGATTATGTTTTGTCACTTGTTTGTTTTTGTCCATAATTGCTGGCATACCAAAAAAAAATTTTTTTGAAACAAATTTCTGCAGCTGCACAGTGAAGATAGTAGGTCTCGCGTGTGTGTGTCTGTGTGTCTTGAAATTGCAGTGCTTCTAACCACTTGTCCCCGTATTAATCCTATAAAAGGGCATGTGATCAAGCAGATAACCTATCAAGTACAATTACTAGATTATGATGATGAATCCTTTCCAATGCATGGAATTACACAGCTTATAAATAGGCATGTGCTGATGTACAATTATCTTTTATTATTAGTTTCCAATATCATTTAATTACCGAGATCATTAAAATAGCACAGGTTTCACTGATTAAGTCAACCTGAACTATATAAATATAAGAACAGGTTCCAATATATTTTGTCTGTACTTTATTTAGTGTTGTCTCTGTATATTGCATAGTCACATATCAGCACAGGTCTACTTACAGATTATTCTTTACCCTAAAATACACTTGCCACTTTATTAGGAATGCCTGCCTATTCGTGCAATTATTCTGTCAGCCCATCATGTAGCAGCAGCACAGTGCATATAGTATTAGTATGGCATTCCTAATAAAGTGGCTGATGCATGTATGCTGCTTATATTGAATTCAGATATCACTCTTTTGGGTTTAGGCTGCAATGGACAATTATATTTGATCAAACCCTATAAACAGTTCACTTGGAATCATCAGCACCCTGTTTTATTTCCATGGCCTGTCTATAATAACCTCCTTTTTTTATTTGAAATGTTCAGATTCAGAGGTTTGTTGAGAGTGATATTGATGGTTAAATCAGTGATTTCTTTCATTCCCAGTCCCTGAAGAAACTCAACCATGCCAACGTGATCAAGCTGAAGGAGGTCATCCGGGAAAATGATCAGCTCTACTTTGTGTTTGAGTATATGAAGGAGAACCTCTATCAGCTGATGAAGGAAAGGTATCCAATAAAATGAACAGCGGTAGACTACAGACTACAGGTTTTATAACATTCTCAAAATAGACGTAAAGTATACTACACAGCTGTGTTGTTTTTCCAGAGCACGCATGTTTCCTGAGTCTGCAGTGAGGAATATCATGTTTCAGATTCTACAGGGACTTGCCTTTATTCATAAACACGGTGTGTTTCACAAACAAAGCTTTCTCTTTTAATAACCTGCCAAACAGAATTCAGAGAACAAATAATCCATTAATTGCTGTGCCATCATATTTAAAATGAAATTAAATATTAAGTGCAACTTCCCTGAAATGACTATTTCATCAAAAATAAGAAGTCTTTATCAGAACTGAAATATTTCAGAAGCCTTTGTGGTAAGAAACACTGTTAATAATAAAGATCTGATGCTGAACATTTTTCCTAAGAATTTGCCATTCCTAGCTTTGTCTGTAATAATAAAATATTGCCCATTAAACTGTTTTGCCTTGCCTTTAGGCTTTTTTCATAGAGACATGAAGCCAGAGAATGTTTTGTGCATGGGTCCTGAGCTCGTGAAAATTGCTGACTTTGGACTAGCTCGAGAGATACGATCTCGTCCTCCTTACACTGACTATGTGTCAACAAGATGGTAACCTTTCCTCTTTTTTCACTCTTAGAAATCTCTTGCGATCATTTAGGTGACCGTGATATCATGAATATGTAACCACTGGCTGTACAATGTAGAATTGCTGACTCAAAGCAGTATTATTCTACATTTATTTCGGGTTGCATTTTCTTAGACACAATACACACATTTCTCTTTACTGATCGTTTTCTTTTTTTGTCCCCCAATTTTATTTGATTTTTTTTCATCAATTTAGGTACCGAGCTCCAGAAGTGCTTCTCAAGTCCACAAGCTACAGCTCTCCTATAGACCAGTGGGCGGTTGGCTGTATCATGGCTGAACTCTACACGCTCAGACCTCTGTTTCCTGGCTCCAGTGAGGTGGACACTATTTTCAAGATCTGCCAAGTTTTGGGAACTCCGAAAAAGGTAGTAAGCAAATGATACTTGATAAAATACTTAAGATACTTGATACATTATGAAATATTATACTCCAGGACTAGTCAAATATAAAAATTTTGAAAATTATTTCAATTTCAAGCTAAATTTTTTAAATGATTTATTCTTTGGTTGTGCAATTTTGTGAGCATTTGATGTGTACCTTTGGCCATGTAGAACGACTGGCCTGAAGGATGCCAGCTGGCTGCCTCCATGAGTTTCCGCTGGCCGCAGTGCGTGCCCACCAGTCTAGCCACCCTGATCCCCAGCGCCAGTTCCGAAGCCATTCGGCTGATGAGAGACCTGTTACAGTGGGACCCTAAAAAGCGGCCAGCAGCCTGCCAGGTAACATAAAGTTTAAAACTTTATATATATTAAAGCTTTATATATATTTAAAGTATTCAAACCGGTCAACCTTACAACCTTTTCTGTAGGAGCTCCGCATTTCGGTGTATGCTGGTACTAGTTAATGCGGCAAAGGAGCAGTCTTTTCTCCCTACTACAACCAGCAGATGAGGCAATCGACATATGTATCTGGAATGATTGACAGTTGCCTGGGTGCTTTGAACTCTCCGATGTTAACTGATCCACCCGGAAGCTCCTCCCCTTAGCTCATCTCACATTAGTAATGTGTAGGCCGGTGCACTCGCCTCGACTCAGTTTTCCCACTCGATCGATGCAATGATGCTATCTGTCACAGTAAATGGAGAATGTTTTGAATTCATTAATATGGAACAAAATCTACCATTGTATGTTTAACATGGCTAACATTATTATTATTATTATTATTATTATTATAAATGATTATGAGAAGCTAACATTATTGTTAGAAATATCTAACTATATTTATTATGGATACACTAGAATTCAAAATGCATTTTCAATCGCATTCATCCAGGAAAATTTTGACCAAAACAGTTAAGTAGGGTACAGCGAAGTGTCAAATCTAACGTTTTTTGCAAATAATTTCAAGTACTCGGATGAGTCCAAGCAGCCCTCTACAAGGCTTGTACAAGGTACATTAGACAAGAGATTTATAAAAGGACTGTATGGAAAATGTACTGTTTTATTCTGTATAATGTGTTTTTACATTTACTCAATTCCCTCATTGAGAAGAACTCAATTTGACCTTCTTCTTCTTCTTCATGGTTGGCAGGTCTGAGTTATTATACTGCACACCACCACTGCAGTGTTATATAATATCATTCTCTAGGAAAATGTGACATTGAAAATGGTAAATGGTCTGCACTTATATACAGTGCCTTGCGAAAGTATTTGGCCCCCTTGAACTTTTCAACCTTTTGCCACATTTCAGGCTTCAAACATAAAGATATAAAATTTAAATTTTTTGTGAAGAATCACCAACAAGTGGGACACAATTGTGAAGTGGAACGAAATCTATTGGATTTTTGAAAACTTTTTAACTAATAAAAGAATGAAAAGTGGTGCGTGCAAAATTATTCAGCCCCCTTGCGTTAATACTTTGTAGAGCCACCTTTTGCTGCGATTACAGCTGCAAGTCGCTTGGGGTATGTCTCTATCAGTTTTGCACATCGAGAGACTGAAATTCTTGC
This sequence comes from Ameiurus melas, assembly GCA_012411365.1. Classification (NCBI taxonomy): domain Eukaryota; kingdom Metazoa; phylum Chordata; class Actinopteri; order Siluriformes; family Ictaluridae; genus Ameiurus; species Ameiurus melas. Next base: position 10,233,407 of record CM022778.1, on the reverse strand, counting down.
CCATTCTTCCTTGCAAAACAGCTCGAGCTCAGTGAGGTTAGATGGAGAGCGTTTGTGAACAGCAGTTTTCAGCTCTTTCCACAGATTCCGATTGGATTCAGGTCTGGACTTTGACTTGGCCATTCTAACACCTGGATATGTTTATTTGTGAATGATTCCTTTGTAGATTTTGCTGTATGTTTGGGATCATTGTCTTGTTGGAAGATAAATCTCCATCCCAGTTTCAGGTCTTTTGCAGACTCCAATAGGTTTTCATCCAGAAGGGTCCTGTATTTGGCTGCATCCATCTTCCCCTCAATTTTAACCATCTTCCCTGTCCCTGCTGAAGAAAAGCAGGCCCAACCCATGATGCTGCCACCACCATGTTTGACAGTGGGGATGGTGAGTTGAGGATGATGAGCTGTGTTGCTTTTACGCCAAACATATCGTTTTGCATTGTGGGCAAAAAGTTCGATTTTGGTTTCATCTGACCAGAGCACCTTCTTCCACGTTTGGTGTGTGCAAACTTTAGACGAGACTTTTTATGGATATCTTTGAGAAATGGCTTTCTTCTTGCCACTCTTCCATAAAGGCCAGATTTGTGCAGTGTACGACTGATTGTTGTCCTATGGACAGACTCTCCCACCTCAGCTGTAGTTCTCTGCAGTTCATCCAGAGTGATCATGGGCCTCTTGGCTGCATCTCTGATCAGTCTTCTCCTTGTCTGAGCTGAAAGTTTAGAGGGACGGCCAGGTCTTGGTAGATTTGCAGTGGTCTGATACTCCTTCCATTTCAAAACGATCGCTTACACAGTGCTCCTTGGGATGTTTAAAGCTTGGGAAATCTTCTTGTATCCAAATCCGGCTTTAAACTTCTCCACAACAGTATTACAGACCTGCCTGGTGTGTTCCTTGATCTTCATGATGCTCTCTGCGCTTTCAACAGAACCCTGAGACTATCACAGAGCAGGTGCATTTATACAGAGACTTGATTACACACAGGTGGATTCTATTTATCACCATCAGTCATTTAGGACAACATTGGTTCATTCAGAGATCCTCGCTGAACTTCTGGAGTGAGTTTGCTGCACTGAAAGTAAAGGAGCCGAATAATTTTGCACGCACCACTTTTCAGTTTTTTATTTTTAAAAAAGTTTAAAATATCCAATAGATTTCGTTCCACTTCACAATTGTGTCCCACTTGTTGGTGATTCTTCTCAAAAAATTTTAATTTTATATCTTTATGTTTGAAGCCTGAAATGTGGCAAAAGGTTGAAAGGTTCAAGGGGGCCGAATATTTTCGCAAGGCACTAGCGCTTTTTTAACCTTAGCATTCCAAAGTGCTTTACACTGTGTCTCATTCACACACACACACACTCACACACCAACGGTAGCTTGCCATCGGGAGCAACTTGGGGTTCAGTGTCTTGTCCAAGGACATTTCGGCATGTGGAGTCACATGGGCCGGGAATTGAACCGCTAACCCTACGAAAAGTGATATCATGATGCACCAAAATGTTGTTACATAGTCAGATGTAAATACTAAAACCACTGTTCCTCATTCTCTCATGATGCTGTTCAAATTCCAGGCCCTGCGCTATCCATACTTTCACGTGGGTCAAGTCCTAGGCACAACACAGCAGGACCAAGGACAAATACAGCCTCTGCAACTCAGGCCTGAACCTCTTCCTCAGATCCCACCGCTCACCTTACCTCATACAGCCCATCAACCACAGCACCTTCCAGAGCCTCCTAAAAGGCCAGAAAGGGCAGAGGTCAAGATGGACAGGGCAGTGCAGAGACACTTTCCTCTAATACATGACAAAGGCTTGCATAGCAAGGTGAGCAATGCCACTGTGTTGGTGTGTTAGTTCCATCTCATAAGGCACCTTTTTTCTTTTTTCATGTTAGTCAAAATATTTTGGAAAAGTGATAATTTTTTTCAAAATTGAACACAACCTACACTTACTGGCCAATTTAATAGGAACACATGTCCCATGCTAGTTATGCTATTATCCAGTCAGGCAATCATGTGGCAGCAGTGCAGGGCCTAAAAGCACTGTAAAACTGTTGATCTCCTGGGATTTTCACACACAGCAATCTCTAGAGTTTACACACAATGGTGTGAAAAAAAAACATCAGCAGATCTTTTGGCCAGATACAGATCTGACAAGCTGACAAGAAAGGCTTTGGTAGCTCACATAACCACTCTTTAGAACCATGGCGAGCAGAAAAGTATCTTACAATGCACAAAACATCAAAGACTGTCCAACCTTATGGCAGATTGGCTACAACAGCAGAAGATTACATCGGGTTCGAGTCCTGTCGGCCAAGAACAGGAATCCGAGGGTATGGTGGGCACTCAACTCAGTGGGCTCAGCCAAACTGGTCAGTTGAAGATTGGAAATGCATCGCATGGTCTTTTTACAATCTTCACCTGTCCACTGTAGCCTGAAGCTGTTACATGATTTTATGCACTTCTGCTGCTTCTACATGATTGACTGATTGCATAATTGTTTGAATGAGTAGGTATATGGGTGTTCCTAATGAAGTGGTCAGTGAGTGTATGAAAAATATATAATCACTTGGAAATAGTTTCAATCATAAGAATAATTAATGAATAATGGAAAAATGAAGATGGAAACTTGATTAGTAGCTTTTATGTGCAATGCCAGGACAGAGAACCACGTTGACTTTTGTTACGGGCCCAAACACAATAGGCTGCACAATCATATACAGTGCCCTCCACTAATATTGACACCCTTAGACAGCCTTCTTTGCTCATATTTACCAAGTGTGCCAAAATTAGTGGAGGGCACTGTACTTGCTTGTTTCCTTTATTCTGCATTAATGTCCTTTAATTAGCTAAAAGAAACATGACATGTTATTGCATTATGTTAGCTGACATTATCTAGCCTAGTCAATTAGGTTTCTGGGCAGCCAAAACATGGGACTGGGTAGTACAGTGAGACTTTTATTCGAATGCTGGGCAACTAAAGAATTTATCTTTTGTCTGCCCCTGGAGCAGATACATCGGCTTTGGTGACAAGTAACATGCTATATGGAATATATATAATCTATATGGAATATAGAAGCTTCATTTTTGGAGACTTTGCACACCTTTGTATCTTGAATATTGGTTTTAACCCAGACCTATTATTTTGATGTTCATTGTGTCTTTATTGCAACTATAAATTTAATATACTGATGAAGCCCTTCAGATGAATCGCAAAATGTCATCAATGTTAAATAGGACAAACAAACTCAATAGTGGTAATGTACTATACATCTCATACCACACATTGTTGTGTGATTGCTTGTGTGTGTGTGTGTGTGTGTGTGTTTGTTTCAGCTAACTCCAGAACCCGAGAATGCTAACTTGTCTAGCAGTTTATTGACACCTATAGGAGGCCGGAGGAGGTGGGGTAATGTGACTCGGGTGTTAAAGGTATATGACTGGGATGATTTTGAGGACACAGACACTACAACCACCACTCTAAACAAACCCATTTTCATCCGTAATGAAAAGCGGCTACACGGAGACAGCAATGTGGTGAACAGGTAATGTCTCCTGCGTTGGTTGCGGTCTCCAGCAATACTCTGAGAGGAAAAAAAAAAGAAAAAAAATTGTTTCTATCATACATATACAGTGGTGTGAAAAAGTGTTTGCCCCCTTCCTCATTTCCTGTTCCTTTGCATGTTTGTCACACTTAAGTGTTTCGGAACATCAAACCAATTTAAACAATAGTCAAGGACAACACAAGTAAACACAAAATGCAATTTGTAAATGAAGGTGTTTATTATTAAAGGTGAAAAAAAATCCAAACCATCATGGCCCTGTGTGAAAAAGTGATTGCCCCCCTTGTTAAAACATACTATAACTGTGGTTGTCCACACCTGAGTTCAATTTCTCTAGCCACACCCAGGCCTGATTATTGCCACACCTGTTCACAATCAAGGCATCACTTAAATAGGAGCTGCTTGACACAGTAAGGTCCACCAGAAGATCCTTAAAAGCTACACATCATGCCGAGACCCAAAGAAATTCAGGAACAATTGAGAAAGAAAGTAATTGAGATCTATCAGTCTGGAAAGGGTTATAAAGCCATTTCCAAAGCTTTGGGAATCCAGCGAACCACAGTGAGAGCCATTATCCACAAATGGCGAAGACATGGAACAGTGGTGAACCTTCCCAGGAGTGGCCGGCGCGCAAAATTACCCCAAGAGCGCAGCGACGACTCATCCAAGAGGTACAGAAGACCCCCACAACAACGTCCAAAGACACACAGGCCTCACTTGCCTCAGTTAAGGTCAGCGTTCATGCCTCCACCATCAGGAAAAGACTGGGCAAAAATGGCCTGCATGGCAGAGGTCCAAGGAGAAAACCACTGCTGAGCAAAAAGAACATCAAAGCTCGTCTCAATTTCTCCCCAACACATCTTGATGATCCCCAAGACTTTTGGGACAACATTCTGTGGACCGATGAGACAAAAGTGGAACTCTTTGGAAGGTGTGTGTCCAAGTATATCTGGCGTAGAAGGAACACTGCATTTCATAAAAAAAACATTATACCAACAGTAAAATATGGTGGTGGTAGTGTGATGGTCTGGGGCTGTTTTGCTGCTTCAGGACCTGGAAGACTTGCCGTGATAAAAGGAACTATGAATTCTGCTCTCTACCAAGAGATCCTGAAGGAGAATGTCCGACCATCTGTTCGTGTACTCAAGCTGAAACGAACTTGGGTTCTGCAGCAGGACAATGATCCTAAACACACCAGCAAGTCCACCACCGAATGGCTGAAGAAAAACAAAATGAAGACTTTGGGTGGCCTATCGCAAGTCCTGACCTGAATCCTATTGAGATGTTCTGGTATGACCTTAAAAAAGCCGTTCATGCTCGAAAACCCTCTAATGTAACTGAATTAGGACAATTCTGCAAAGATGAGTGGGCCAAAATTCCTCCAGGACGCTGTAAAAGCCTCATTGCACGTTATCGTAAACGCTTGGTTGCAGTTGTTGCTGCAAGGGTGGCCCAACCAGTTATTAGGTTTAAGGGGCAATCACTTTTTCACACAGGGCCATGATGGTTTGGATTTTTTCACCTTTAATAATAAACACCTTCATTTACAAATTGCATTTTGTGTTTACTTGTGTTGTCCTTGACTATTGTTTAAATTGGTTTGATGTTCCGAAACACTTAAGTGTAACAAACATGCAAAGGAACAGGAAATGAGGAAGGGGCAAACCTTTTTCACACCACTGTGTATATATATATATATATATGTGTGTGTATATATATATATGTATATATGTGTGTGTGTATATATATATTATATTGTGTGTGTATATATATATATATATATATATTTTTTTATATATATATATATATATATATATATATATTACACACATACATACACATATATACAGTGCCTTGCGCGAAATATTCGCCCCCCCCCCCCCTTTACCTTTTCAACCTTTTGCCACATTTCAGGCTTCAAACATAAATATATAAAATTTAAATTTTTTTGTGAAGAATCACCAACAAGTGGGACACAATTGTGAAGTGGAACGAAATCTATTGGATTTTTGAAACCTTTTAACTAATAAAAAAATGAAAAGTGGTGCGTGCAAAAATTATTCATGCCCCTACTTCGCGTTAATACTTTGTAGAGCCACCTTTTGCTGCGATTACAGCTGCAAGTCGCTTGGGGTATGTCTCTATCAGTTTTGCACATCGAGAGACTGAAATTCTTGCCCATTCTTCCTCGCAAAACAGCTCGAGCTCAGTGAGGTTCGATGGAGAGCGTTTGTGAACAGCAGTTTTCAGCTCTTTCCACAGATTCTCGATTGGATTCAGGTCTGGACTTTGACTTGTCCATTCTAACACCTGGATACGTTTATTTGTGAACCATTCCTTTGTAGATTTTGCTGTATGTTTGGGATCATTGTCTTGTTGGAAGATAAATCTCCATCCCAGTTTCAGGTCTTTTGCAGACTCCAACAGGTTTGCATCCAGAATGGTCCTGTATTTGGCTGCATCCATCTTCCCCTCAATTTTAACCATCTTCCCTGTCCCTGCTGAAGAAAAGCAGGCCCAAACCATGATGCTGCCACCACCATGTTTGACAGTGGGGATGGTGTGTTGAGGGTGATGAGCTGTGTTGCTTTTACGCCAAACATATCGTTTTGCATTGTGGGCAAAAAGTTTGATTTTGCTTTCATCTGACCAGAGCACCTTCTTCCACATGTTTGGTGTGTCTCCCAGGTGGCTTGTGACAAACTTTAGACAAGACTTTTTATGGATATCTTTGAGAAATGGCTTTTTTCTTGCCACTTTTCCATAAAGGCCAGATTTGTGCAGTGTACGACTGATTGTTGTCCTATGGTCAGACTCTCCCACCTCAGCTGTAGTTCTCTGCAGTTCATCCAGAGTGATCATGGGCCTCTTGGCTGCATCTCTGATCAGTCTTCTCCTTGTCTGAGCTGAAAGTTTAGAGGGACGGCCAGGTCTTGGTAGATTTGCAGTGGTCTGATACTCCTTCCATTTCAAAACGATCGCTTGCACAGTGCTCCTTGGGATGTTTAAAGCTTGGGAAATCTTCTTGTATCCAAATCCGGCTTTAAACTTCTCCACAACAGTATTACGGACCTGCCTGGTGTGTTCCTTGATCTTCATGATGCTCTCTGCGCTTTCAACAGAATCCTGAGACTATCACCGAGCAGGTGCAGTTATACACCTGTGTGTTGCGGGATGGGCGATGCACAGAGACACGGAGGCGGAAGTAGAGCAAAAAAACGCAGGCTTTATTCTTGGTTGGGTAGAGTGTAGGTCCGGGGGGCGTGTGTGTAGGTCTGCGGGGCCGTGACGCTCGCGGGGGCGTGTCGGGGGAATCCCGGAAGAAGCCTCGGGGTTCTCGGGCAGTCCCTCAGCGCTGCGCGTCATCTCGGCCGGCGTGGTCCTCTTCCGTGTCGGTGCCTTCCGCCGAAGTGTATACCGGGGAGGAGAGAGGAGAGAGAGATTATTCAGTTTTTTTAACAGGGAGTACGGGTGAATACCTATACGGGGATCTCTCTGGAACGCCAACCCGTTTTCGGTATTCGACTCAACTTTCCGGGCGGAAGGGTGTCCTTTTATTTCCGCCATCCGGTCGCGAGTGGTTGAATTCTTCCGTCCGATCCTCCAATCCCCGGACGGTACGGCATCGGAGGGTCCTCCCCGGCATGACGTCCTCTCCGGTTGACGCAAGGCCCACCGCGGGGCTGCCTGCTTCGTGCCGGTACGGCAGTTGGAAAAGGAGCGATTCTCTTTATGCTCGCGCCGAGTGTCAGTCCGTCGCGACAGTACCACCCCCCCCCCAGCTCCGAGCCTACTGCCGCCGGGTGGTGGGCCCATAGCGCGTCCCTTTGTGAGAGCCCGTCTGCGTTCCCGTGCAGGGTCCCCGCCCGGTGTTGGACCTGGAAGCAGAAGTCCTGTAGGGCGAGAAACCACCGAGTTACCCTGGCATTGGTGTCCTTGGCCTTGGCCATCCATTGGAGGGGAGCGTGGTCCGTCAGCAGAATGAAGGGTCGGCCCGCCAGGTAGTACCTCACCTCCTCAATGGCCCATTTTATTGCCAGGGCCACTCTTTCCACCGCGGCGTACCTTCTCTCTGCCGGGGACATGTAGAGTACCGGGTGCTCTTCTCCCTCGAAGGTTTGTGAGAGAAATGTGCCAAGCCCGGTTTCGGATGCATCGGTGTGCACCGAAAAGGGGAGGGTAAAGTCTGGGTTGCGCAGCACCGGCTGGCTGGTGAGGGCCTCCTTCAGAGTCCGGAAGGCCCGCTCGGCGTCGGCTGTCCACCTCACCTGGTCCGGCTGGCCCTTTTTTGTCAGGTCTGAGAGAGGGGAGGCTATCGCCGAGAAGTTAGGGACAAACCTCCGATAATACCCCGCCAACCCCAAGAAGGCACGCACCTGTTTTTTTGACGTGGGCCGAGGGTAGCCTTTCACCGCTTCAACTTTCTTTGCCTGGGGCTTTAGCATCCCACACCCAATGCGGTATCCCAGGTACTGCGCCTCGATGAAACCCAAGGTGGCATTTCTTGGGGTTGGCAGTCAAGCCAGCGTCCCGGAGTCCCTTTAGAACCTCCACCAGATGGAACAGGTGGTCCGACCAGGTGGAGGAATGGATGACAACATCATCCAAGTAGGCCGCTGCAAAGCTATGATGGGGCCGTAGGACGATGTCCATCAGTCGTTGGAAAGTGGCTGGGGCCCCATGTAGCCCAAAGGGGAGGACCCGGTACTGCCAGTAGCCCGTGGAGGTGCTAAAGGCCGTCTTGGGTCGAGCTTCGGCCGCTGGGGCCACTTGCCAGTACCCCTTGGTGAGGTCCAGGGTGGAAATGAATCGGGCCCTCCCCAGGCGCTCCACAAGGTCGTCCACTCGGGGGAGGGGGTAGCTATCAAAGTCCGAGACCTGGTTGAGTCGGCGAAAGTCGTTGCAGAGTCGAATACTCCCGTCGGATTTTGGCACTACCACGATGGGGCTGGACCAGGGGCTGTTGGACTCTTCGATGACTCCGTCTCGTAGCATTCGTTCCACCTCTTCCTCGATGGCCTTACGCCGGGCCTCTGGGACACGGTAGGGCCTCTGTCTCACCACTACCCCTGGCGGTGTCTGTATGTGGTGGCGCACCACTTGGGTCCTTCCTGGGGAGGAGGAGAACACGTCCACGAACTGGTCCACGAACTCGAGGAGCTCCTGTCTCTGGGCGGGGGTGAGGTCCTCCCCGAGGTCGACCAAAGCACGCTTGTTCTGATCTGTGTCTAGGGTGGCGTATGCTGAAACGACCGGGGCCGGTTCCACCCACTTCTTCAACAGGTTAATGTGATATAGTTTTCCGTCCGTTCTCCTACCGGGCTGTTGCAGGCGGTAGTTGACGGCGCCCTGACGCTCTAGAATGGTGTAAGGCCCCTGCCAGCGGGCCAGGAACTTGCAGGCGCTACTGGGTACCAGAAGAAGTACCTGGTCCCCTGGGTGGAACTCTCGAGGCTGCGCCGGGCGGTTGTACACCCGCTGCTGTTCCTCCTGGGCGACGCGCATATGCTGTTGGACTATCGGTCCCACTCGGTCGATCCGGTCTTGCATTTCTCGTACATATTCCACGACCGAGCGGTACGGGGACGGCTGTTCCTCCCAGGCTTCGCGGGCGACGTCCAGTAGTCCTCGAGGGCGCCGGCCGAACAGCAGCTCGAAGGGGGTGAAGCCGGTCGATGCCTGGGGACACTCCCGGACGGCAAAGAGTACGTAAGGGAGGAGGAGGTCCCAGTTCCTCCCTTCGTCGTCTACCACTTGCCGCAGCATTCGTTTGAGCGTCTGGTTGAAACGTTTGACCAGCCCGTCAGTCTGGGGGTGGTAGACCGACGTCTTCAGGTGCTTCACCTGCAACAGCCGACACAGATCAGACATTAACTTGGAGACAAAGGGCGTACCTTGGTCGGTTAGGATGTCTTTTGGGATTCCCACGTGGCTGAACAAGAGTACCAGCTCCCTGGCGATGTTGGGGGAGGTGGCTTTGCGTAGTGGTACCGCCTCCGGGTACCGGGTGGCGTAGTCCACGATCACCAGGACGTACTCGTGGCCCCGGGCCGACTTGGGGAGGGGCCCCACGAGGTCCATGCCGATCCGCTCGAAGGGAACGCCGATGATGGGTAGAGGGATGAGGGGTGCCGGCGGGGGCCTCCGGGGAGCGGTGCGTTGGCACTGGGGACACTGCTGACAGAATCTCTGGACCTCGGCGCTCATCCCGGGCCACACGAACCGGTCCCTCAGTTTTTCCACTGTTTTCCGTGGTCCTAGGTGACCGCTGAGTGGGTGGACATGGGCGAGATGCATGACGAGAGGCGCTTTCGTCCTTGGTACCACCAGGAGATCTACCTGCTCCCCGTGGCGGCAGGCCCGTTGGTAGAGGAGGCCACCCCGGACGAGGAAGTACGAGGTGGGAAGTCTCAGGTCGGGGTTTTGGTCGACCCCCTCTACAACCTGTACTTGGGCCCAGCAGTGCTTGAGTCGGTCGTCCTCCTTCTGTTCCCGACCAAAGCTCCCCTCTCGGTTTACCTGATGGACGACAACCGACATAGGGTTAGTTGATATAGCGTACTCGCCTTCAGGAGTGGCATCCCCGTTGTCCTGGGCCAGGTAAGCGGTCCGGGCCCGGGTCCTCTGCTTCCGACGTCGTGGTTTCCCTGTCTCGGCGTCCCGGCCCGACGGGCATCCTGGCCAGTCCCTCCCCAGGAGTAATGGTACGGGGAGGTCAGGGATCACGCCTACGTGGAGAGACCAGCTCAGTCACGCCCTGGATTGGCACCTCGGCTGTCGGGACTTCCCGGGTGTCCCCATGAACGCAGGTCACAGTGAGGCTTCCCCCTGGTCGAAGTCCGCTGGGGAGGATGGACGGTCGGGCGAGGGTCACCGAACTCCCCGTGTCCAGCAGCGCGGTGATCGACCTTCCTTCAATCCACACCTTCTGGGTGGGCCCCTCCGACAACTGTCGTTCATGGAGGGCGCAGCCGGCCAGCCAAGGTTTCTGGGTCGGTCCGGGAGGCCCCAGTTCCGGCTCCGTGGACATGGGCTCGTCGGTGGGCTTTACTTGGGCGGGTTGACCTCCGGCGGGTTCGCCAAGTGCCGGCTGGGGGCCGGGCCGGTCAGACCGAGCTCCCGAGGCCCCTAGGGGTAGGTCCCGAGGGGGGGGGGCTCTTGCGGGTCAAGCTCGAGGGTGGCGGTGGTGCGCTCCAGGGCTGTCAAAAAGCGCCCCTGGGGCGTTCGCGGTGCTTGGACCCCCAGCGGTCTTCGTACCATCCGGGGTAGCGCCCTCAGGAAACCGATCCATAGCCACCTCTTCCGCCACCTCAAGGGCCGTATGCTGGTCTGGCCGGAGCCACCTTTTGGTGAGTCAGATGAGGGCGTTCAGCTGCCTGCGGGGCTGTGGCGCTGGCTGATAGACCCAGCGATGAAACTCGGCGGCCGCTTGGGGAGAGCTTCGGCCGGACCACGCCAGGACGCCCTCCTTCATGGTGCTGTAGTCCGCCGCGTCCTCCGGCTCGAGACTGTAATAGGCCTCCCGGACCTACGGGCGCGGGCCAATCATTTATCCCTCGCGGCCCGGGCGATGGTTTCGAAGGTTTCAAGGTACGCCACCGGGTCATCATCAGAAGCCGGGGGTTGTTTGAGTAGGCGGTGGAGCTCACATCCCGGGTCCGGAAAGGGCGTGGAGGCCGCAGCGGGACGTTAGCGCCACCAGAGTCTCTGTCGCCGCCTGGTGGCTTTCCGTAAGTTGTTGGGTGACGGCCTGTTGCTGTACACTGGTCTGCAACAGCTGCTGTAATGTCTGCTCCATTTTTTTTTTCTCTTCGTTGGAAAGGACAAAAAAAATCACTAATAATCTCTTTTCCATTTTTTTTTTTTCTCTCTTTGTCGGAAAAAAATACTAATAATAGTCTCTTTTTCTTTTTCCTCTCTTCGTCGGAAAAAAACACTAATAATAGTCTCTTTTATTCTTTTTAGGTGAGGGGCGGTTCTGTGCTCATGCCCGCATCCTCCACCAGTGTAGCGGGATGGGCGATGCACAGAGACACGGAGGCGGAAGTAGAGCAAAAAAACTCAGGCTTTATTTTTTGGTTGGGTAGAGTGTAGGTCCGGGGGGCGTGTGTGTAGGTCTGCGGGGCCGTGACGCTCGCGGGGGCGTGTCGGGGGAATCCCGGAAGAAGCCTCGGGGTTCTCGGGCAGTCCCTCAGCGCTGCGCGTCGTCTCAGCCGGCGCGGTCCTCTTCCGTGTCGGTGCCTTCCGCCGAAGTGTGTACCGGGAGAGAGAGAGAGAGAGAGATTAGTCAGTTTTTTAACAGGGAGTACGGGTGAATACCTGTACGGGGATCTCTCTCGGACGCCAACCGTTTCGGTATGTCGGAACTCAACTTTCCCGGGGCGGAAGGGCGTCCTTTTATTTCCGGGTCGCGAGTGGTTGAATTCTTCCGTCCGATCCTCCAATCCCCGGACGGTACGGCATCGGAGGGTCCTCCCCAGGATGGCGCCCTCTCCGGTTGACGCAAGGCCCACCGCGGGGCTGCCTGCTTCGTGCCGGTATGGCAGTTGGAAAAGGAGCGATTCTCTTTATGCTCGCGTCAAGTGTCAGTCCGTCGCGACAAGAGACTTGATTACACACAAGTGGATTCTATTTATCACCATCATTCATTTAGGACAACATTGGATCATTCAGAGATCCTCGCTGAACTTCTGGAGTGAGTTTGCTGCACTGAAAGTAAAGGAGCCGAATAATTTTGCACGCACCACTTTTCAGTTTTTTATTTGCTAAAAAAGTTTAAAAAATCCAATAGATTTCGTTCCACTTCACAATTGTGTCCCACTTGTAGGTGATTCTTCACAAAAAAATAAAATTTTATATCTTTATGTTTGAAGCCTGAAATGTGGCAAAAGATTGAAAAGTTCAAGGGGGCCCGAATACTTTCGCAAGGCACTGTATATGTGTGTGTGTGTGTGTGTAATTATTTTTTTTATTTATAGAGAATATATTTATATTTATAGAGTAAATACATTTGACTTACAATCAAGCAAGTAACCAAAATTTACAATAAAACCGTTGTGTAGGACTGCATAAAATGACATTACAAACACTTTAAAATCTAAAGTAGAAGCGATGGATCAGCTTGTAGACATTGTAAGTGATTAATCTCAATTACTGTTTCACTTGGCATTCTAGTTACACTTTCTTACTTTATGCAGGATGGGAAACATTTTGGATTTTAGTCTGTCCAACGCCAGGAGTGAAGGAGTCACAAATATAAATAACGTGCTGCCCTTCCAGGAGCCATCCAGGACAGCATCAGTCAAACAGCATTACTTGAAGCAATCAAGATATTTACCAGGTATTTACGCTTGCTATTGCAGCTAAATCACAATCTATTTTCCAAAATCAAACATCTGCATTTACCTGTATTTTACCATGTAAAATAGCTTTAAAGTTTCTATATACTTGCAGTATGCGAAAGCTGACAAAAGTTTGAGTAGCTACATTTTCAGAAGGAATTGAAAACAATCGGAGCATGTACCTGCTGCATATAGACTTTAAGACATTAAATGATTGTTAGGGAATTATTGTGAAAAAATAAGTACACCCCATGGAAATTGTTGCCTTTTTTGACATTTGGAGAAGCAAACATTTGATCATCCTTGAAACAGTGCCTATTAATAACGTTATACTTGAACAAAACCACAAGGAAAATTAGCTTTTTCGATCATTTATTCAACAGAAATATCAATAGATGTCACATTCTTCTGTGAAAAAAGTAAGTACCCTTGACGTCAGAAGCTAGTATTGCCCCCTTTAGCAGAAATAGTATATCATAGCCATTTTACATAATTGTCAACCTCTGCCATCAGCTTGCAGGAATTTTTGACCACTACTTCCATGCAATATTCTTTCAGTTGCAAGATGCTTGAGGGTTTTCTTGCATATACTGCCATTTCAAATCCCCACACAACATTTCAGTGGGATTTGCTTGATGGATTTGCTAGTGTGATTAGGTTCATTATCCTGTTAAAAGCTCCAGTTTCCGTTCAACTTCAACTCTGACAGATGGCCTCACATTATCTTCAAGCACTCTTAGATATGATGCAGAATTCATTGTTCAATAAATGAAGTTATGCCAACCACAGTTGGTATGAGGTGCTTCTCCTGAAAAGCTGTCTTTGGTCTGCGCCAAACATGTCTGCTGTTACTGTGACCATAGTACCCAATCTTTGATTTGTCTGTTAAGAGCACATTATTCCAAAAGGCCTGGGCTTTGCCTATATGCTCATTGGCAAACTGTAGTCTTGCAAAGGATTTTTCCTGGCACGTCTCCCATGCAAGTCAAAAAAAGTAAAATCTCTTTCTGATTGTAGAAACATGCACTTGCATGGGCTGTTTTTGCTGGGACAGCCATTTGTAGATTATTTACTTATGGGGGAATGATGTATTTAAATTAATTTGGAGATATTTTAAATGCCTTGCCTGACTCAGGCATCCACAACCTTTTTTCTGAAGGCCTTTCAGAACTCTTTAGATCTTTGCATAATGACACCACACACCTCAATAGCAAAGGGAACACCAGACACTACATATGAGAGGGGTATTAGTAAGGCCAGTTTCACCTGCATTCCCTAAGCTGGTTTTAACACATGATTATAATTTTATGGGTTTGAAGGTGTGATTTTTTTTCGCACATTAAATTCATGTTAAATCAACGTTGTTCATGCCATTTAAAATAAATGTGAAATGACACTAATTGGTTTACTTTATGTTTAAATTATTAATTTAATTCGGGTGAAACGACATTACACATTCAACATAATTTCTACTTGTTTTTAAAATCCCAAATAAAGAAATAAATCACTATGTAAACATTTAGGCTATTAAATTCACATCACTTTCAGTTACTTTATAAATAATCTACACATACAGGTGCTGGTCATATAATTAGAATATCATCAAAAGGTTGATTTATTTCAGTAATTCCATTCAAAAAGTGAAACTAGTATAATGTATACATTCATTACACACAGACTGATATATTTCAAGTGTTCATTCCTTTTAATTTTGATGATTATAACTGACAACTAATGAAAACCCCAAAATCAGTATCTCAGAAAATTAGAATATTGTGAAAAGGTTCAATATTGAAGACACCTGGTGCCACACTCTAATCAGCTAATCAGGTCTCTCAGACTACACAATCATGGGGAAGACTGCTGACTTGACAGCTGTCCAAAAGACGACCATTGACACCTTGCACAAGGATGGCAAGACACAAAAGTGTAAGAAAAAAAAAAAGTGTACAAGCAATAGGGATAACCGCACCCTGGAGAGGATTGTGAAATAAAACCCATTCAAAAATGTGGGGGAGATTCACAAAGAGTGGACTGCAGCTGGAGTCAGTGCTTCAAGAATCACCACGCACAGACATATGCAAGACAGGGGTTTCAGCCATCGCATTCCTTGTGTCAAGCCACTCTTGAATAAGACACAGCGTCAGAAGCGTCTCGCCTGGGCTAAAGACAAAAAGGACTGGACTGCTGCTGCTGAGTGGTCCAAAGTTATGTTCTCTGATGAAAGTAAATTTTGCATTTCCGAGAGTCCCAGAGTCTGGAGGAAGAGAGGAGAGGCACAGAATCCACGTTGCTTCATGTCCAGTGTAAAGTTTCCACAGTCAGTGATGGTTTGGGGTGCCATGTCATCTGCTGGTGTTGGTCCACTGTGTTTTCTGAGTTCCAAGGTCCAAGGTCTACCAGGAAGTTTTAGAGCACTTCATGCTTCCTGCTGCTGACCAACTTTATGGAGATGCAGATTTCGTTTTCCAACAGGACTTGGCACCTGCACACAGTGCCAAAGCTACCAGTGCCTGGTTTAAGGATCATGGTATCCCTGTTCTTAATTGGCCACCAAACTCGCCTGACCTTAACCTTATAGAAAATCTATGGGGTATTGTGAAGAGGAAGATGCGATACACCAGACCCAACAATGCAGAAGAGCTGAAGGCCAATATCAGAGCAACCTGGGCTGTTATAACACCTGAGCAGTGCCACAGACTGATCAACTCCATGCCACGTCACACTGCTGCAGTAATTCAGGCAAGAGGAGCCCCAACTAAGTATTGAGTGCTGTACATGCTCATACCTTTCATGTTCATACTTTTCAGTTGCCTTTTTTAGTATTGGTCTTAAGTAATATTCTGATTTTGGGGTTTTCATTAGTTGTCAGTTATAATCATCAAAATTAAAAGGAATGAACACTTGAAATATATCAGTCTGTGTGTAATGAATGTATACATTATACTAGTTTCACTATTTGAATCGAATTACTGAAATAAATCAACTTTTTGACGATATTCTAATTATATGACCAGCACCTGTAAATCTTTAGAGTATTACTTTCTGCAGTATATAAATTTTAAACACTAAACATGCCTTCACACTGATGAATTTACAAAAATAAAACTCAAAAAACACAACACAATTATAAAAAAAAACACAACAGCAAGTACCGATAAGAATACTGTTAAAGTACCGGATCAATAAGAGGTATTGGTAAGAGTAGTAGTACCATTAAAACCTTAACTATACCCAACCCTATATCTCATACAGTTTGTCATACAAGTAATAATAAAGACCACTGTAATCACATAGTCTAAACTGGATTAAAATAGAGCATTGTAATGTTTAAGGTTTGATGGCTTTGCTTGGATTTGAGCAGTTTATATTCTTCAGAATTCTTCTTGTACACTTCAGAACTCATTTAGCTTCAGTTCCACTGACAGCCATACATGCCTATACAGTCATAATTCACACTTGAGGTGGTATTGCTGGTTTGGATCATGACCTTGTAAAACAGGATTAGTATGTATTTTAAAAAATAAAAATAAGGCTGTAATACAGCACATCAGTGTTTAATTTGTGTGCTGAATTGCAGAGATGAAGCAGAATAATTTGTCACCATTCAGTTAGTTACTTCTAGACTGCACTGTAGATCAACTGCAGTTCATACACTCTGTCCAGGAGAGGGTGTCAGCTCTCCATCTGGTATTATACACTGCTCTTATTTAAAGCACAGTTGGCATTTAACATTTGTAGCTAAAGTGCTGTAATCAGAACAAATATACATTCTGACATTTTAGTTTGCCCTCAGATCATGCTTCATTTAATAAGTTTGTATATTATGTGTTCACACATGAAAGGGTTAAGCACAAAGAAGAACGTAGCTGTTCATGCAGCAAAGGACTACAGTGGACACATGTCGGAGGGCAGCAGTGTCGGAGGGATGCATTCTATCACGGCCAACCATGGTAAGTGATAAACATTGTATGTTTTGCGTGGCACTTTGTCAGTGTAGCTATCAGTTAGCATACCATGATGTTAATTGATATTAGGCAACATCAGCATCATCAGCACTGCTTGTATCTGCTCAGTTTTTGGACTATCACCTTTGTAAATCTAGAAACATTTGTAACCTTTTCAGGTGTATACGTCCCCTCAGTTTATAAGAAAGAGATTGGTTCAGCTGGCCAAAGAGTGCATCTCACACCAGTTGATTCAACACTGTCAAGTGAGTTACAGAACTGATATTACTTATTTGCTTATATGAAAGTTGTCACATACTTCATACACATACTTAATTAAGAACTAAAACATGAGGGGGCATGCTGTTACAGGGGAAAGGTCACTGAAGGGATGGTTGTTACCGTAGAAATTATAAGATATCAGAATAAGAATAATACATGTTTTAAAATGTGAATGAAATATGGAATGAAAAACAAGTGGGCACCACAAGCTCAATTGAATAGTTACACATCAATTTTAGTTCCTGGTTACTTGTATTTTTTTTTTGTATTTTTTGTTTTTTTTTAATTGCTTATGCCTCAAAAGTATAGAAAATGGCCATTAATCCCCTCAAACTTTGCTTTTGTGAACAGGACATTCATTCACATAAAGTCAGAAAAATACACCATATGAATCAAAATGAACTTGTATTCATACTAAAGTTTGAATCAGCCTCCAAATGTAGTCTCCCAAATCTTCTCATTATATTGTCTGTGGTTGCGGCATTCAAATTCCAGTATATCCTGATTGAAGCATTTGCTCCCATGTTCTCCTAAAATGTATTAAGGTGAGCGTTATGGATAAGGACTTTGTGCCTTCCACTGTGCCTTACCAGAGTCTGAAAACAACTCCACATAGTTTTCAGCTTTGTGATTGCCCAGGAAACCTTGAAGCACAAAGCTGTTCCCAGACACTTTCTCCTTCCTAGTGAGCTTGGGGATTTCCTTGCACTCCAGGATCTTCTTTATCTGTAGTCTGATGAAGACACTGGTTTTGGATTTTTGACTCGGACTGCTTATGAAAGAAATCTTGAAGGTACTTGAAGGCTGATGATTCCTTATCTGTGGCAAAATTATTTCAGAAGACCTAATTTAATGTGCAATGTTGGCATCAGCACCTGTGGGGGGTCCACCAATGGCTCCCACATGATGGTGTTCCACCCCGTTCCGCCTTTGGTAATGCACCTTGGTGTCCCTGCTCTCCCTAAAAACAAAGATAGCAGGGAAGCTTGGTAAAACCTCTTTGGAGACCCATCAGGACTGCCACCATTTTAACCCTCTTACCCCGCATGGCCAAAAAACCGGCTTGCCCATCGTTGATCTATTCCCGTAAGGCCGATATAGCGGTTTTACAGTGTAAACGTTATCCCCGTAAGGCCGGTATACCGGCATTACTCTGCTATGATTCCTTACTTATTTAATTATTATTTTTTGACCCGGAAGGTTGATGACGTCACAACGTGATTACGTTATTACGCTGTCTTTACGATGAAGATGATCCAAGCGTGAATGTTGGTGTAATTAAAGATCCGTTGAAAGCGGTAAACTGATAGTCGCAAAAAAAAACGTTCTGATTCAGACCCTGATCCGTCTTCATCTTCAGCATCAATCAGTGCGACTGACACTGCAGGGGTTTGGAGTCATAACCTGAGCATTTCTGTGCATTCGTGAAAACACTACCTGCTGGTCTGATCATCACCAGAAAGTTGACTTTTGGCACTAAAATGCATTTATTTATTTATTTATTTATTATTTACTTGAATTTATTCAAAGGCATTGACCAAGCTGATGCTCGTATGGTGCTTCTAAACGAGTAGAAGGATTTTAGTGAGCATTTTTCGTAATTTCTCTAGTTCAGAATTGTGCTCTAAGTGGAGTAAAAACACTGAACTGCTTCATTTTCAAAGTAATATTACACAAATACATTATTAGAAGTTTCAAGGCCTAAAAATGTTACAATTAAAATGTTGATTTTGGGGCCAATTTTGGTCCATGAACTCAGGGTTGGCGTGCTGTTTTGTCAGGGGAATATAGGGTTATGGGACAAAATACTGTGGGAACTTAGGGGTAAGAGGGTTGAAGTCTCTGATGACACCCCCCAACCATACTCCAAATACTTCAAGGCATCCAGCAATGTCTTGATGCTGTTGATTACAACAGGATTACCTCCCAACAAAAAAGACGCAAATTTGCCTGTTTTCTCAATGAAAATAGGTCACTTTAAAAAATACTAATCTCTTGGCCATAAAACTAAAGTTTGAGGGGACTAATAGCCATATTCTATACGTTTGCAGTATAAACAATTAGGAAATAACGCTTATTACCCAGGAACAAAAAAATAATAATTGTGTAATTGCTGATGGCATCATTTAATAGTTATTTAATATACCAAATGTTCAAATATCATGGCCTCTATCTGTTTCATTTTCATAATCTATATAGAGTTTACCACCCCCTTATAATATTCACCCCCCCTAGAGATTATTTCTCTTTTTGCTCTATTGCAAAATCAAATTTAAGTGGAAAAAATATGGCACAGCCCAGCTATTACCAAGATCAGGCCTTCCTTCCAAGTTGAGAGCACGGGCAGGATGAGCAGTTGTCAGAAAAGGGTCCAAGAGGCCAGCTACAACAATAAAGGGTTTACAGAGCTCACTGGCTTAAATACAAGAGTGGTCAGAAAAAGCCACTTCTGAGAAAGGCTAACATAAAGGCATGCCTGGAGTTAACAACAAGGCAAATCTGAGAGCTTCTGGAAAAAGATTTTTGAGCCATTTGGTCTAAAAGTGAAGCATTACGTTTGGCGCCGACCAAATACAGCCCAACACCCACGTAACACCATTCCTACTATCAAGGATGGTGGTGGTAACCTCATGCTCTGGTGTTGCTTTACAGCAGGAGGAACTAGAAATCTTGTTGCCATCAAGGGAAACCTGGATAAAGCCAGATACAAGCAAATTGTTGAGGGGAACCTGTTCCAGTAAGCCAGACATCTGTGTCTGGCAAAAATGTACTTCCCAACAGGACAGTGAGCTGCTTCTTCTTATTATTCAAATCACAGGGCAAACGCTACAAAGGAATGGCTTGAAAAGAAACGAAGTTTTGTATTTTGGACTGGAAGAGTCAAAGCCCAGAATTTAATCCAATTGAAAATCTGTGTCATGACCTGAAAATTGCTGTCTACCAGCATTCTCTATTTAATTTGGGAGAGTTCAAGAAAAATTGAGTAGAAGATGGCAAATTTTAAATGTGCAAAGCTCGTAGAGACACATCTGAGACAACTGTGTAATTGCTGCAAAAGGACAATGCACTAAATATTTACTCTGTGGGTGAATACTTATAAATTAAGCAGTGTTTAGAGAGTTTATTTTTAAATCATTTTGAAGACATCGAAATAATGTCCAGCCGTGCTGTTTATCTAAATTTAATATCTTCAGATTTGAGAATTTACCCATGCTGTGTAGCCAATTGATTAACCCACAAGGACAATATGCCAAGTGTAAGATTAAGCTAATTAACAAAAAAGCCCCCTTTTAAATTTTTTATATTTTATGTAATTAGTGCATTTATACCCATGTATTTAATGTCTTTGGGGGGATCTAGCTGTATTTAATTCTGTTTCATATTAACTTGTCATTTCTTAGATTATGCAACGTGGAAATCAAGCAGGTCGAATAGTCATATGGGCACGTCATCTTATGTGCCGTCTCCCACCAAGAGCACACCTGGGATGCGATCTCGGCCTCCTCTGCAGCCCGTTCACGGCCGCACAGACTGGTCTGCCAAATACGGCCATCGCTAGGCCATTCTCAATATGAGTGCTGATTTGTCTACCCTGTGATTTGAAATCTATACCTTCTTATACAGCAATAATCTTTTACATTCCGCTGTGTAAATCGTTTGTATAAAGTTTTTATATTGATTTAATATGCACACGGGTCTCAGTTGTGGTGTCAATGTATCTGTTGCAAATTTTTCTTTTATCCTGCATAATCTCTGAAAAACATGTATGCATTTATGCCAGTACATTTGGTGATATTAAAGCTCTTTATTTTACATTTCTGGGTGTTTGTTTGTAGATGTGTCTTTTGTCAGCTTTTCCTCTTCAAATTGTTTCTTTTCTATAAAACATTTTAGCAAAAACGCTTGTCTTTGTTCCCTAAATGTTATGTATATTAGGCAATGTTAGATAATTAACACAGTGTTCTTTGATTGATTACTGACATGCTTGTTACATTCAATTCAATTAAATTTTATTTGTATAGCGCTTTTTACAATAGTCATTGTCTCAAAGCAGCTTTACAGAAATAAAAAAAACAGGCATAAACAGTCAGAAACAGATAAACAGAGACAAACAGGAACATTGAGAGGAACCCGACTCAGAAGGGAAACCCATCCTCATCTGGGTAACACAGAATGTGAAGGTAACACAGATAGTGCAAAAATGAGAAGTATGTATGGTCTTAGGAGCAGCCGTAGTCCCAGCAGAAGATTTGGGCACATCCAGAGGCAGAAGGGATCTGGATCTCCAATATCTCCATAAATTCGTGTGGGGCTCGGCAAAAAGAGAGAGAGAGAGAAAAACGATTATTAGGACTGTGAAGTAGTGAGATATAATCTAGTCAGGGTAAGCTTGAGTAAACAAATATGTTTTAAGCCTAGATTTAAATACTGAGACTGTGTCTGAGTCCCGAACACTAATAGGAAGACTCTTCCATAACTGTGGGGCTCTATAAGCGAAGGCTCTTCCCCCTGCTGAAGACTTCACTATTCTAGGTAATGTCAAATAGCCTGCACCTTTTGATCTGAGTAGGCGTGGCGGATCATATAAAACCAGAAGGTCACTTAGATATTGTGGTGCAAGACCGTGTAGTGCTTTATAGGTTAATAAAATTATTTTAAACTTAATGCGAGATTTTACAGGGAGCCAATGCAGTGTGGATAAGATCGGGGTGATGTGGTCGTATCTTCTAGTTCTAGTAAGGACTCTAGCAGCTGCATTCTGGACTAACGAGTTTATTTAAATTCCTACTGGAACATCCAGACAGTAAGGCATTACAGTAATCTAATCTAGAGGTGACGAATTTATTAACCAGTATTTCTGCATCATGTAGTGACAGTATATCTTAGAAATATTTCTGAGATGAAAGAAAGCTATCCTAGTAATATTATCTACATGAGCATCAAATGATAGACTGGAGTCAATAATCACTCCGAGGTCTTTAACTGCTGTACATGAAACATGAAACAGAAAGACCATCCAGAGTTACTGTGTAGTCAGGAAGATTACTTCTAGCTACACGTGGGCCTAATAAAAGTATTTCTGTTTTATCAGAATTAAGTAGGAGGAAGTTAGTTAACATCCAACGTCTAATGTCCTTTACACAATCCTCGACTTTACTAAGCTTCTGTCTGTCCTCTGGCTTCGCTGACATATACAGCTGTGTATCATCAGCATAACAGTGGAAGCTAATTCCATGTTTACAAATAATTTGTCCTAGGGGTAACATATATAAAGTAAAAAGCAGTGGGCCTAAAACAGAACACTGTGGAACTCCAAAAGTAACCTCAGTACGCATGGAGAAATCACCATTTATATCTACGAACTGATAACGATTGGTCAGATAAGACCTGAGCCACGAGAGGACTGTTCCTTTAATACCAACAATATTTTCTAATCTATCAAGGAGAATAGTGTGATCTATAGTATCAAAAGCTACACTAAGGTCGAGTAACAAGCAGCGAGACACAGCCCTGTGCCAATAATTTCGTCCATGACTGTACAACCTGGATGATCTGTTGGAGGGAATGAATGTGACAAATAGTGCTGATCCCCCATTCCACGTGAATTATGAGCGGGTGAGCCACCAAGATCCAGCCAAAGCTCAAGCCCAAGTTCCAACCAAAGCTCAAGTCCAAGTTCAAGCCACATCACCAGTCCAAGCCAAGTATCAAGTCCATGTTCCAGCCAAGCATCAAGTCCAAGCTCCAGCCACAGCTCCAGCCACAGCTTCGGCCACAGTTCAAGTCCAAGTTCAAGCCACGTCACCAGTCCAAGCCAAGTCTCAAGTTCATGTCCAAGCTGCGTCTCAAGCTCATGTCAAAGCTAAGTCGCAAGCTCATGTCCAAGTCATGTCTCAAGTCCAAGTCCACGCCATGTCTCAAGTCCAACCCAAGTCTCAAGTTCCGGACGTCGAAGTCGAGTCTCAAGTTCCGGACGTCGAAGTCGAGTCTCAAGTTCCGGACGTCGAAGTTCAGTCCACGCCCGAATCTGCTGACACGGACAGTCAAGTCCTGTTCACGTCTGAGTGTGGGGGGGAACGTGGACAGCGGGGAGGTCTCTGCGGTGGAGCTCCTGCCAGCCGAGGAGGCCATCCTGCTGCCCTGCACAGCCAGGGAGGCCGTCCTGCTGCCCTGCACAGCCGAGGAAGCTGTCCTGCTGACCTGAACAGCCCAGGAAGCTATCCTGCTGTCCCGTCCAGCTGAAGACGTCGCTCAGCCTCACTTCTCAGCTGAGGTTGTCGCTCAGCCTCCACATCCAGCTGAGGACTTCGCTCAGCCTCACTGCTCAGCTGAGGTTTTCGCTCAGCCTCAATGTCCAGCTGAGGATGTCACTCAGCCTCACTGCTCAGCTGAGGTCGTTGCTCAGCCTCCACGTCCAGCTGAGGATGTCGCTCAGCCTCACTGTCCAGCTGAGGACGTCGCTCAGTCTCCACATCCAGCTGGGGTCGTCGCCCAGCATCTCTGTCCAGCTGGGGTCGTCGCTTGGCAGTCCTGTCCAGCTGAGTTCGTCGCTCAGCAGTCCTGTCCAGCCGAGGACATCGCTCCGTCATTCTGCACTCCTGAGTACAGTGCTTTGTTCCCCTGCTCAGCCGAGGACGTTGCTCCGCTCTCAAGCTTCGCCGAGGACGTTGCGCCGAGGACGCTGCTCCACTTTCATGTTCCGTTGAGAACATCACTCAGCCTGTCTGACCGGCTGTGGTCGTTGCTCTGCCTCCCTGTTCGGCCGAGGACGTCGCTCCGCTCTCAAGCTTCATCGAGGACGTCACTCCGTTTCCCCGATCCGTCAAGAGCATCGTGCGGTTTCCTGGCTCTGCATGGGACATTCAGCCCAAGGGACCGGGGCCGCCCATGAAATGAGATGACTCATGGCACTTGAGGCAGCGTGCTCTAATGTGCAAATGCGCGTTGACAGCTGGACACGTGTGTTTGTTATTGCTGATGTCATGTCTCTGCCCTGTCTTGTCATGTGTAGTGTTGTCATGTGTATTCTGTATTGCCCTCAGCTGGTAGTGTTTACGAGTCTGATTCATGCCGGCATATATACCGTGAGCCGTGCTACACACAGCGCAGTTAATTAAACTTAGAATGGATTAAACTTAGTATTCATGTTCATGTTTAGATTTAGTTCACGCTGGGTTATCCGCTTCCAGGTCCACGTTCTAGTTCATGTTTCATGTTTGTTTCATGTGTGTTTCATTTTTGATATCTCGACCCTGTTTTCCGTACCACTGCCTTGCCCTGTTTATGCCTGTTTGCTGTTCGCCTGACCTTTGCCTGTTTCTGGACTATGTATACGGATTACGTTTTGGATTTGTCTGCCTCTCTTTATAAATAAAACATCCGTTCTACACTGCGATTGCATCCGTCTCTTATCTGCTATGTCACAGTGTTGACGACAACTGGGTTATCAGTATATAGGGAGAGTTTTGTAGGTAAAGAGGAGTAAAGCAAAGCAGGTAAAGGGGATTCCCTACATGAAGATAGTTCCAATTTAGACCACGAAGATCCAGGAGATTGAGCCCAGTAACAAAGTTTATGGATGTGCACAGCCCAGTCATAGAATTGAAAATTGGGTAATGCAAGTCTTCCACTAAGCTTACATTTCTGCAATAAAGATTTACTAACCCTCGGTGGCGTCCTTCCCCAAATAAATGTACTAATTATCTTATCCAATGAATCAAAAATGATTTTGGGAGAGAAAGAGGCACTTGCTGGAACAAAAAAAAGAAATTTCTGTAATATATTAATTTTGATGACATTAATCCTGCCAATTAGGGAAAGTGGTAACTTACCCCAACTCTGAATGTTAGATTTAACCTTTGAGATAAGGAGAGTGAAGTTAGCTGATAAAAGATTAGATAGAGAACGTGTCACGTTGATACCTAGGTATTTAAAACCTGACTGACTAAATCGAAACGGTAGATCTAACTGTTGGAGAGACAAAGCTGAAGTATTGACAGGAAAACAGTCGCTTTTATCTAAATTTCATTTATAACCAGAAACAACACTAAAAGACTCCAGAACATCCAAGACATATGGCATAGAGGCGATAGGATCGGTTACATACAAAAACAAATCATCAGCATATAGCGACAATTTGTATTCTACACCGTATTGAACTATTCCTTTAAACAAGGGAGAGGGGATAAAGGACAACCTTGGCGACACCTTCGTCCGAGCGCAAAATAATCCGAATAAGTATCGTTTGTCTGAACCCTAGCATTAGGGGTTGAGTAAAGGAGGCTAATCCAAGAAACAAACTTATCCCCAAATCCAAACTTCCTCAAGACTGCAAAGAAATTCTCCCACTCAACCCTATCAAATGCTTTTTCAGCATCTAATGAAATCACAATCTCAGGGAGCACAGTCGAATGCTTTAAATAAATTATGTTAAAGAGTGTACGGTATTGAAAAACAATTGACGTCCCTTTATGAAACCTTTCTGATCTTCAGATATAATGTAAGGAAGTACATTCTCTAAACAAGATGCCATTATTTTCGCCAACACCTTTACATCTGCATTAAGCAGTGACAGCGGTCTGTAAGAACCATAGGAGTATGTATCCTTACCCTCCTTTAGGAGCAGAGCTATCGTGGCTTGTGTCAGAGTTGGAGGCAAAAACCCACATTCCAAAGATTCGTTGAACATAGCCAAAAGTAATGGAGCTAATTTTCCAATAAACGTTTTTTAAAAATTCAATTGGAAACCCATCCGGGCCAGGAGCTTTGTTAGATTGCATAGATTTAACTGAAATTAAAATTTCTTCAAGAGAGAGTGGGGAGTCCAATTGCATGGCAGTATTCAAATCAATAACATGGTTACAAAGGTTTTGAAGAAATGCATTCACTTTAGTATTATCTGTTGGAAATTCAGACTTATAAAGCGAAGAGTAAAACGATTTACAAGTAGCATTAATTTCCATGGGATCTGGAAGTGGCCTGTCGCCATAGCTGATGTGCCAGTAAACAACTCGGCTTGTCGCCATGTTCATAACATGAACCATTAGTACGTAACAATAAGTGTTCCACCTCTTTAGTCGAAATAAGATTAAATTCTGCCTGCAAGTCAAGACGCTGTATAAGAAGTTCTGGGGAGGGTTCAATGCACATTTTTGATCGAGACTACTGATTGCAGATGTAAGTTCATTAACCCTAGCATTGAATTTTTTACTACAGCGAGCAGAATAAGAAATAGTCTGCCTTCTGATATAGGATTTTTTTCTTTGCCTACCAACACCAAGCTGGCCTTACATGGCTTGGAAGACAAAGTTGGCCCCCTAAATTACCTGCCGTTGATGGAGTGAGATGGCTCACAAGCGCCTCCTCCACCTTCAGCATAGCTAAATAGCCGTGCTGCTCACGCCCCATGATAGCTGAGTAATCAGACGTCGCGGGGTTATAAACACGGCTATTGTATGGTTTTCCCCAGAAGCATGATATCTCATCATGCACTTCTGGAAAAAAGGGGTTTTCTGTGTTGTGATGGAGATTTATTTTCACTGGAGAGGAAGCGCTCATCCAGCCTGCTACGAGCCACTTCCTCTTCCCCGGACCAGTCTATATTCAGCTTTTCAACTGCCCTAGTAATCACGTCAAGCAGCTCTTTATACGCTTGAGAATTGCTCTCGGTTTTTGATGCAATGGCACCCCCTACTGACTCCTCGGAGTCAGCGAGGGTGTTTTGACTTTCCATAGGGGAAGGAGGAGTCCCGACTCGAGCTCCAAAGTCAGGCGGAGATCAGAAGCTGCACTCATCTCCGGCTCCTCTTCCAGATCCATACAAGATCCCCAGGACCTGAGCCGACTGGCTGCCTCGGCAGCCGCAGGCCCAGATCCACGAGGCCAAGAAGAGAGCAAGTCGCCTAATCGTAAAATGTTCACTGGTCAGACCCCTCAAGGGCTGTTCTTCACACAGAAAGTGTGTCCGCCTCCCTCGTGTTGAAACTCACGTAACACAAGGCGTAACACAAGGCGTAATACAAGGCGTAACACACTTTCTGAATTCTCTTCCGCTCATTCTTTTTTTCTCTTTTCTTTTTTTTTTTAAAGGGATAGAAAAGTTCAGAGATTTTGAGAAAATATAGAGGAGAAATGTTACACAAACGACCGACATGCAATATCACTGAAGATAATAAGGCTGACGGTGCGGTTCACAGGTGCCATATATATCACGAGACACGCTTAATTGCCACGTCACCTGATCATGACAGGCCTATAAATAGGCATGATTTTACACAAGCGTCAGATGTTGGTCAAGCGCGAGGGCGCTCCCATAGTTTTATGCTAAACGCAACGTGGAGTTCCCTTTGAAAGGAAACATTCAGTGATCAGCAGTCCTGTAGGTGGAAACACTTTGTTGACTGGTCTAAGATGACAGGAAGGCTAAGGAAACTTAAATAACCACTCTTTACAACTGTAGTGGACAGAAAAGCATTTAAGCTGACTGAGGCTACAGTAGGCACAGACATACTGAAACTGGGGGATGACAATTGGAAAAAGACCTGATTATGTTTTTCTGAATATCGACTGTCCAGTTTTGGTGACAGAATTTGTTAGAGAACCTAAACAGATAGTATCAGGAAGATTAAACTGCAATCAAAACAAGTCTGTAACAATGTTCTAGAAAAGTTTTGGTAATAAAAATAATCAATTACTAATTTCATGAGGATAAATTATATTAGTTTTAGTATGTTTTTTATGTATTTATTTTATATCCCTCTCACTTATGTGAAATAATTGTTTAGTATTTACTAAACACATCTTTTATTAATTCTAAGGTTACAGTATAGCTCATAGAATTATATTGTCCCCTTGTTTCTTGGCTGATTAATGGCTCAGTAATATGAGTTCTGTCATATGGTTTTGGGTTCATATTAAAGAGGTGTCACTAACCTCAAAAACAATTTCAGCTTGTAATAGTTTTTCACTGATTTTAACACTAAACTGTACATAAAAACTTATTTGTTTAAAGCAGTGGTCATTAATCTCCATTAACCCTTTAATTCTGAAAATTTTCACAAATTTAGGAAGTTAGAATCTTACAGAGTTCTAAACTGTTAAACATAGTTGCTGTAAAATACTGTCTTTACATGCATGTTTGGCACCTTCACATTATGTTAAGACTCTTTCAATAAGCTCCACCCTTAGCCTGCAGACACATTCCTCTTAGCTTTACTATACAGTACATCCTCTCTACCATCATTCATCATGTCTCTGAGTGCTTAAAAGCTCTGAACCCACTGATTATATTGCACAAAATTTCAGTGATGGGAAGGTCAACAGAGCAGCCTACAGGTATTAGAAACCTCTCCACCATCTCTGCTGTCTTCATCACTGATGCTGAGTTAATGTAAAGAGTGTAAATGCAGTAAGGTAAACTGTTGAGAGTGAGAAAGCCCTGTGCTCTCCAATATATCAGTATATGAGTAGAAGTACAGGAAGATGTTACCTTCAAACCGACAAACTGTCCCTCAGTGGTGAAATAAACTTCCAACCTCAATACGGACAGCAGAATCTGTCACTATCTTCAAAAACAGCTAAAGACCCACCTCCTTTGTGAATGCTGAACTAACCCCTAACTTGTCTACACTCCACCCTCACCCCATCCCCTTGGTATTCTGGAAGACTTTAAATTGCCCCTAGGTGTGAATGAGTGTGTAACTGTTTATGCAAGGAAATTGCCCTACAATGGATTGCCATGCCATCCAGGGTGTATTCCTGCCTTGCACCCACAGTGTTCCAAGATAGACTCTAGATCAGTATGAAACAGTCACTGACGATGAATGAATGACAGACGAAATTAAAAAAAAAGCTGTTGTTAGAGCATCTAGACTTTTGAACCCTACTACCTTATTTAGACTAAACTACCCATAAATACTATTGCACAAATGTGTACAATGCACCACACAAACGTAAGATGGACAATTATCATCTTTCCATTCAGACCCAAATGCAGAATTCCTCTCTATATAGCTTATGAGTCTTGCTTGTTCTTATTTCTATGGCCAGTGGGTATTGATTTAAGAACTAATATAGTCCGTACGGCCTTCTCCACCCTCAGCATACTTGAAATAGACCTTAGCCTGAGATCAGTTTACAATGTGCTTAGTGGTCTTACTGTTTATTTTCTTTTTCATTATTTTGCTAGTGGGCTGCTTTCACAGTGTAAAAGTAGATTTCAGGTTCCTTCATTTTGTTAGAAGAGTGGCACAAATGGACCTTCGAGTCAGTTCAGTTTGCCTTCAATAAAAAGCCCATTCTGAGTGGTGACACAATAAATAAGGGTGAATGATGGCAGGAAACAAAACTGTCTCTGTATCCATAATTGCCTTGGTTAAAAAATTAATAGTGATCACTATATTTCGCCCATTTGGGAATAGTAAACAGGACATAATTAATAATGTCATGAATGTTTTCTAAAGCAATTTTCCAAACTAACATTTTAGTCAAGAAAAACGCTGTCTGAATGTTATCGTACTTTTGATTCTAAAAATCTCAATCACAGGTTTTCTAGGTATTCTGAAAACTTTATTTAATAACATTTCAAAATGTTCCTTTAAAGTTGATGCAACATTTGTAGCTGTATTCAAGTTAGATCCATAATGTCAGTTTCTGCCTGACAGAGAAGGTTGTGTAAGCCATTAAACTAACATTATTACAACAAATGTTACAACATACTCTGGGTGTTATTTCTGTTATGTTAAGATCTAAGCTTTTTAGAGCTAGTCAATACATGTTCTGCTCATACTTAACCTTTCATATCAGCAGATTTACTATATTCACTATATAACATTTAGTATATAACATTTAAACAGACATATTCAAAAACTATAATAACAAATGTATACACTGCCATTGTTATTTCAGTTTACCATTGTAACCAGATATATATAATTTCCAAGATCATAATAATATATAAGACACAAGAATGTCTGAATTGAGACAACAGCATTCCTGACATTTTATATTTTTATGTACCACATAAAACACATTTCAGTATATTTATAAGTGCATTTCTGTCCATGCCTGTGGGCAAAGGGGCACCTTCATGTGCGACATAGTTTCCATACTTAAATGCTCATTTTCCCTGTAAACCTCTGCTTGAGCACTATTCATCATACTTATATTTAGTGGATTCCTCAGTTAAAGTGGTATGCCTTGTGCTGTGAAAACGTAAACAGATAACCTACAGTATTGCACCTAAATATGGATTTGAACTGGCAAGCTGCTCCTTTATGGGAAAAGTGGTTAGGTACTATGGCTATTTAATGGTAGGCTTAGGCCATCCACTAAATAATGTTAACAGCAAGGTTTTGACTTGCATTCATTGGAATCATTTGCTTATACGTGTGAAAGTTACAGTGGAGCTTACAAGTTTGTGAAACCTTTAGAATTTTCTGTATTTCTGCATAAATATGACCTAAAATATAACCAGATTTTCACACAAGACTTAAATGTAGATAAAGAGAACCAAATTAAACAAATGAGACAAGCATATCATTTATTTATTGAGGAAAATGATCCAATATTAGATATCTGTGAGTACATATCAAAAGTATGTGAACCTTTGCTTTCAGTATCTGTTGTGAGCCCCTTGTGCAGCAATAACTGCAAATAAACATTTCTGGTAATTGTTGATCAGTCCTGCACATCGGCTTGGGGGAATTTTAGCCCATTCCTCAGTAGAGAACAGCTTCAACTCTGGGATGATGGTGTGTTTCCTCACATGAACTACTTGATTCAGGTACGCTTCCACAACAATTCTAATAGATTAAGGTCAGGACTTGGCCATTCCAAAACATTGTTCCAAATTGATGGCATGTTGTCCTGGCCCAGATGCAAAGCTCCTGGAGAACAATGGTCTTGAATTTCCTCAATTTGTACACTGTGGAGTCCAAACTCTTTAGAGATGGTACTGTAACCTTTTCCAGCCTCATGAGTATCACACCATCTGGGTATTTCTTGCATACAGTTTCTCACCTGCTGAGAATTTGGACATAATACCCCTCTGTAGTACTGCTTTTTGCCTACTGTGTTGTAGGGTAGTATGCGATTTCAGACACAGCCAAGGTCTTTAATAAGGTTATTAATTAGGGAGAAGACAAAACATATGCAAATGATTATAAGTCGTGATTTATGAGACTGCAGGGAAACTGCGTTCTTGGCTATTTTGTGGCTGAAATCAACACTGTTGACTGTCTCTTACTATTCACCAGTTTGCTCTTAGTAGAACAAATATTTAAACATTTCAATTCTTATACTCCAGCCTCAATATTTAGTTTCTAAACTGGTGTAACACAAAATAATGAAAAACTGCTTAATTCAGTTGGGAGGGGGGGGGCATCTTCAAGCACCTGCTGTGCAGTGTATTGGAAGTCATGGATAAATAGCAGGTAACAAGTGATTGTGTGCACCTACCTGTATGTGGTTTACAACAGCCTATTTAGGTGCTTTTTTCCTCTGCTGTAGGCTGACAGACACCAGATAGAGGGAAAGGTGACTGTACCTGCCTTCACCTGAGCTGAGCTAGTGTTTGGCAGAATTGACAACTGCCAGCCAATAAGAGATTAATGTTTCATATTTTAAACCTTTTAAATAAACCCTGTCTCTGTAGTCTTGCCTCCGTTCACTGAAGTTTATCTTGAATACAACACTTCATTCACTGAAGATACAAAATTACAACTCCGCCATCTTCTTTAATTGACATTCAGTTATGTAGTGACAAACCTGCCAGTGGATTGAAGCTGCCAGTGGATAGTAGATTAACCAAATCATTGGCAGAAGCTTTGGCTCAGGTGGTAGAGCGGGTTGTCCACTAACTGCAGGGTTGATGGTTCGATCCTCAGCCCATGTGCCGAAGCGTCTTTGGGTAAGACACTGAACCCCAGGTTGCTCCTGATGCGAGGCTAGCACCTTACATTGATGTGTGTGTGTGTGTGTGTGCATGAATGTGTAAATGAGAAACAGTGTAAAGTGCTTTGTAGAACCGCTAAGGTTAAAAGGCATTATATTAGGTATTTACCATTTTCTATTTATTGATTAATTATGTGAGTGCCCATATGAATTATCTGCTATATAGATATAATAATGTATTACAATAAGTCACATTATTACACACTACTACTACTGTTACATCTGAAAACTGGTATGATTCTTTCAGAGTAATCTATTATACTCAAAATGATATGTATAAGATGTATGTGTATGTGTGCAGGCAGATTTCCCCTCTAAGCCTCTGTAGACTTTAGATTTGTTGAATAACGTTTCTGATTCTGCCACTGGCACCTTCTGTGGTCTCAAGTGTATTTGGCTTGAATTGAGAGCTATAATGTTTGCCCTAAAGTGTAACTTTTTTCCCTTGGTGGACATGCAGGAGATTGCCGGTAATGAGCACAGTGTTTTTTGGGCATGTCAGGACGCGAGACACAGCAGCTCCTTGGCACATTCCTCATTCTTCAGTTTGACTCTTGACAAGACTTACTTTTGATCTCTCTCTCTCTCTCTCTCTCTCTCTCTTTCTCTTTCTCTCTTCCTTTTTTACTTAAACTGTCAGGTTTTCCTCATAATGTTGAGTACAGTGCCTTGCGAAAGTATTCGGCCCCCTTGAACTTTTCAACATTTTGCCACATTTCAGGCTTCAAACATAAAGATATAAAATGTAATTTTTTTGTGAAGAATCACCAACAAGTGGGACACAATTGTGAAGTGGAACGAAATCTATTGGATATTTGAAACTTTTTTAGCAAATAAAAAACTGAAAAGTGGTGCGTGCAAAATTATTCGGCTCCTTTACTTTCAGTGCAGCAAACTCACTCCAGAAGTTCAGCGAGGATCTCTGAATGATCCAATGTTGTCCTAAATGACTGATGGTGATAAATACAATCCATCTGTGTGTAATCAAGTCTCTGTATAAATGCACCTACTCTGTGATAGTCTCAGGGTTCTGTTGAAAGCGCAGAGAGCATCATGAAGACCAAGGAACACACCAGGCAGGTCTGTAATACTGTTGTGGAGAAGTTTAAAGCCGGATTTGGATACAAAAAGATTTCCCAAGCTTTAAACATCCCAAGGAGCACTGTGCAAGCGATCATTTTGAAATGGAAGGTATCGACCACTGCAAATCTACCAAGACCTGGCGCCCCTCTAAACTTTCAGCTCAGACGAGAAGACTGATCAGAGATGCAGCCAAGAGGCCCATGATCACTCTGGATGAACTGCAGAGAACTATAGCTGAGGTGGGAGAGTCTGTCCATAGGACAACAATCAGTCGTACACTGCACAAATCTGGCCTTTATGGAAGAGTGGCAAGAAGAAAGCCATTTCTCAAACATATCCATAAAAAGTCTCGTCTAAAGTTTGCCACAAGCCACCTGGGAGACACACCAAACGTCACACCAAACGTTGAGAAATGGCTTTCTTCTTGCCACTCTTCCATAAAGGCCAGATTTGTGCAGTGTAGGACAACATTTAGGACAACATTGGATCATTCAGAGATCCTCACTGAACTTCTGGAGTGAGTTTGCTGCACTGAAATTAAAGGAGCCGAATAATTTTGCACGCACCACTTTTCAGTTTTTTATTTGCTAAAAAGTTTCAAATATCCAATAGATTTCGTTCCACTTCACAATTGTGTCCCACTTGTTGGTGATTCTTCACAAAAAAAATAAAATTTTATATCTTTATGTTTTAAGCCTGAAATGTGGCAAAAGGTTGAAAAGTTCAAGGGGGCCGAATACTTTCGCAAGGCACTGTACATTGTGAAGATACAATCTTCAAAAACAATGTAGTCCTCTCTGTCTTTTCTTCAGCTTCTATCATCCAAAGATCCCTTTCTCAAAAAGGAGGATTTCAAAATTTTTGGAAATTCAGAAATTTCTGTGTGAATTCTTTTTCTGTGTTAATTGGCACTGCTGTATGTTGTAGTGATGGGAATAATGACAGGGTTTTGCTGGCTAATGTCACGTTAGGAAGGTGAGACGGATGCAAGTGCAGAATATCAATGTTTTAATAAAGAAACAAACATGCAAAAGACACTAAAACTAGAGGCAAAACACTGGCAAAGATTAACCATAACTAAAGAACAAAAACACGGCTACAGAGACAAAGGCAAAGAAAGACTAACATGAGACAAAAAATTGCAGTGCAAACTGTGGCTATATACATGAGTGCTCAATTAACAGGAACATGACTCAGGTGCAGGTGGACATGTGGTTGTGATGCAGTGGCTGCTGGAAACTGTAATTCCGAGTTCCTTCTCTGTTTCGGGGGTGTGTGTGTGTGTGTGTGTGGGGGGGGGTGTGGGGGGGGGTCTGAAGTCCTGCTCTTTTATGATGTTAGATGTTATACTGACTAAATTCCGGAGAGAATATGAACCAGGTGTATTCATTGTTGAGTCTGGAGCTCATGTTTCCTGAGTCATTGTTGGTTGACACACTGAGGTAATTGATATTGGTTTACGATGAAAAGTTTTTGGAACTCTATAATCTTGCTGAAGTTCAGGCTATTTGTTTTGTTTTTTGTTTGAAGTGATGAAGAGAAATTTCATAGATGATTTAAAGATGTGAAAATATATTTACATTGGACAGTAAATGAATGACATTTAGGGGACCTATGCAATACTAGGGTCTGGTTACTATATACTCCCTTATCTTGTTGATTGGCTACTGTGTGGACAGTCACAACAGCAAGTAACAAGCTAGACAGAGCTCCTGAGCTCAAATTTGGAAGCTCTGGGACTGTGGCGCATGCAGTTCATTACTGGGCCATGTGAGCCTTCCTGACTGAAGACACAGATCTCTCAATTATGGATGCATTCAAGAAATGGACACACACATTCAACATACAGTACATGGCCAAAAGCAAATGGACACCTGACCATAACACCCATATCTGGACAGTCCCCAAACTATTCTCACAAAGTTGGAAGCACACAATTGTATATAATGTCTTTGTATGCTATAGCATTACAGTTTTCCTTCATTGTATCTAAAGTGTACAAACATGTTTCAGCATGACAATGCCCCTGTGTACAAAGCGAGGTACATAAAGGCATAGTTTACCAAGGTTGATGTATAATAACTTACAGTGAAGGAAAAAAGTATTTGATCACCTGCTGATTTTGTACATTTGCCCACTGACAAAGAAATTATCAGTCTATAATTTTTTATGGTAGATTTATTTGAACAGTGAGATTTTGTACGTTTGTATATTTGAACAGTGAGTTCAAATAAATCTATCATTAAAATTATAGACTGATCATTTCTTTGTCAGTGGGCAAACATACAATATCAGCAGGGGATCAAATACTTCTTTCCCTCACTGTAAGTGGCCTGCATGGAGCCCTGACCTCAACCCCACTGATCACCTTTAGGATGAATTGATGCTGACTGCACAGAGAGTAGAGTGGAGTTTATATTAACAGCAAAGGGGTACCAACACTGTTAATGCCCATGGTTATAGAATGGGCACATATAAGTGTGATCATGTCAAGTGTCCATATAAATTTGGCCATGTAGCTTATATGCAGACTTTTTATGTATGGTCAGGATTCTGTACCTCAGACCATTTCCATGTTGACTCAGTACCTGTCATCCATATTGCCTGCTTCAGTAGTAGTGACAGGAGTATGTATACATGCCCCAAGGTATTCACCCGGAGGACATTCATTTCTCCCCCCCAAAAAATAAATGCTAGACTAAAACAGATGCTCGGCTGGCAGACATGTATAACTCAACTTAAGCATATCCACTAGGAGGGTTACAGATACTATTGCAAACTGACAACACCACATTGTGTTTAACATGATGTGATGAGAGAACAAGCTCTCGAAGTGCACAGATGCACACTATGAGTACTGCCTACCTGCCAGGCTGTTACAGTGGATGTACTGTACTGTCCCACAGCAAGTATGTGCATGCGGATTGGCAAATTCACAAGGAAATGATTTAATTTTGGAGGCAAACCTCCTACAGGAAAAGGGAAGTTGATCTGTTGGCGTACAGACAGATAATTCTTTGTCCACTGTGATCCACAGGCAAGGCAGGGACATAGGCTTTGGGACAGGATTTCTTGATGTGTTATTGGCCATATCTACCACTGCTGATGCTATTAATAATAATGCATTGCATCTGACAATCAGTCAAATTTTTATTGGCCATTCTGGTAAAACAGGCCATAGTTCCTACTATTGTTTGTATTGCTGATGGGCCATCCTGCTACTCATGAGACTGGACCTACTGTCCTAGATGCAAGGTTTGTTGAGGCACAGCACACACTTTGAGATTTTGGGTCTGGCCCCAGCATACTAGCTTGTTTTCAAAGGGTCAAACACACTCTTAAGAGTGTGCATGCTCCATTTATGTGTTGGTTGTATGCAGGAAAGAAGAAAACACACAAAACAATGATCTGGAAGTAGGATCTGGATTTGGCGCTAAACAATTTGTACAAATTGCCATATTAAACAATGAAAGATATGAAAATAAAAGTTACTTTTGCTGTGGCCATGGTGTGTGATATAAAGCCTGTAGGAAATTGCTCTGTGGTCTACAATGTAATTAAGTATAATGGAAGTTTATTAATGTAAGCATAGTGCTATGACTAAGTGGAGGACCATCAGGCAGCCTGGGCTGATGAGGATGGCCAGAGGATGATTGTGATGTATCAGGCTAGTCATGTCAGGTCATGTTCACTAGGTTATGACTTCGACAAGGAAATGGGCAAACGAGACTGCTCTAGTTCTGAAGGAAAATGCCTCAGCAGTCCTAAACTAGTTGTAAAACCACAGTTACACACAGTATATAACCCTCTGTTAGCCAGTGGACCTTTTTAATTTAGCTTGGAATAAAAGTATTATTGCTTAGTTAAGCTTTAGAGTAATTATGTTCTTATTTGATATGGTTCTGTATTACATTCGCTTAATCATTTAAGCAAGACCTGGCAATGATAGAAGCTGGCAGTGATTCTCATTGTGTCTAAAGTGTGAGGATTTATATTCCAGTTCCAGACTGATGGCAGAAGATTTCCCAACCCCAAAATAATGATTCTCCATGCTATTCCTAAATTGTTGAGGTTTTAGATTAACACAGTCAACCTTGTGTTAAAGGAAACGTGGGAGGAAAGGGTATTGATCACAGAATAAGCCTGACGGTTGTCATGGTTGTGCCGAGTAAGGCTCAAAAGTACAATACCGATCAGCTCCTGCAAATCACCTGAACACGACCCTCACCACATCACATTACACTATTTGCACCTGATTCATGTTTATGTTTAATGAGCTAGTCCTGACTTGTATGTAGCTTTTGTAATTATCATTTGTCACTTTCTCTTACTCATGTTATGTTTAAGCTGTTACCTTGCCTCACTATTCTTCGCTATTTTTAGTGTTTAGTATGTTCCATTGTAAATAAACTAAATCCATACTTGCATCCGCTACCAATTCCTGACTGAATGCTAGACATAAAAATGGATGCAGCAGGTTTTTTCAGGGCCTCCCGGATAGGAACCACCTGATGTAGGAAAAGCAGGGGAGGAGGGAATGGATCATGTGCTGTGCTGGAATGGCAGTAGGCCATGTGCTATATGAGATGATTTTTTTTAAGGAGAGGGCTCTCGACCAGGATATAATATGGATATTGATGCATTTTCCAAACACTTTTCAATCATGTTAGATTTTGGATTTTTTTATTTTATTTCATCATATCATTGTTTTTGGTGTCAGTAGCAAATTCTTTAGTTGATATCTGAGGTAAATGGACCTCCTCCACAGAATGTATTAAGAGGGTAGGAAGATGATAATGCCTTGTACATGGCTAACATTACATAACTGTTCTAATTCTGTTTGTTTGGAGTTTTTTGTTTTAACCAGCCAATTTTAGTATCTCATGTAAGAATTTTTTTTCCAAGAAAATATAAAAAAATTAAATTATGTGAAATCAGTTCAAATGAATCACACTTACAGACAATCCCCTTGACTTCTACAGACAACCCACTAGACTCCTTCTACCGTTCCATGTTTTTTTGATTCTCTGACTTGTTTTGGCATTGTTTATGGCAATTTTCATAGTCATGTAAGTAAGGTTTCAATTCTTCTTGCTGTTTTACAGATTTAACTTACTAAATAAATTAGTTAATATGCTTCATCCTTTAAGTAGCTTAGTCACATTTTTCCACTGTGCCACACACCATGTGGCATCTAAAGTAGCTCAAAACATTTTTGTCTAGATTACTATCTAGCCTAATTTATATAGCTATATAAAATTGTCAAACTGTGCTTGATAGCAAAAGTACTCCATACAGAAGAGCTGCTTCTTAATTTTTAGATAAAGGGTTGTCGCTTAAATGCACTTAAAGGTACATTTGCAGCGTTTCCAGTTATCTAGCTAGCTGAATGTCAGTGTAGATTAAACTTGCTAATCAGATCTTCAAATTAATAGAATTAAGAGTTGAGGAAGATATGAATGGCCTGAAGATGTTCTAAATCCCAGTTTAACCAGTTTAAGTTTAAAGTTTTGGGATAAATTTGGTTCCCTGAATTATCTTCTTTCATGCATCTTGAATTCAGGTTGTGGTGAATCTGATTTAACTACATCCCTTTTCAAGCAAATAAACTGTTTAAAAGTGTAAAACTAAAACTGTTTAAAAGTGTTTCCAGCACTGGTGCTTGGTTGGGCCACAATGCCTTGTTCTTTTTGGAGCGATGCTGTGGCTGAGACTTGTTTATTTCTGTCAAGGCTGTCAGAAGCACTAAAGCGGAGCAGGGACACACAACACATGAACACAGCACTCCCTTTTCTTGTGTGTGTGTGTGTGTGTGTTGGGGGGTTTAAGCTGCCTCTCATAAAACCAAGCATTATAAGGGCTTTTATATACACCAGTACCAGTGAAACTTAAAAACAGATTTTAAAGGCAGCTTAAATGACATACAGTACTCACCAGTGTGCATATTGTATGACACGATTACATGATTATTGACGTGTCTACACTAAATCTGCTTTTATTTCTTTCCCTCATACCTGTTGTGAGTGAAACAATATGGGAGAATT
Organism: Ameiurus melas; assembly: GCA_012411365.1. Lineage (NCBI taxonomy): Eukaryota > Metazoa > Chordata > Actinopteri > Siluriformes > Ictaluridae > Ameiurus > Ameiurus melas. The sequence continues at coordinate 10,194,201 of CM022778.1, read as the reverse complement.
GTTTATTGATTGTCTTAGTACATTATAATAACAATTTGTCTAGTTACTCAGTGATAGTTAATCTGAAGGGGTGCTCTATAGCAACATACAATTATGTTCATTATCCACAATTATGCTTAAATGCTTTTAGGGGAAGTAAATACACCCAATACAACTATTTAAGTTAATTTGCATGCAAAAGTGGTGAAACCGCAAATGCCTCACAGGAGAAAAGGCACACTACCACTTTCAGCACATTATCTTACCTGATATAGCCAGCAGGTGTTTTTGCACAGACTTTATTATTATTATTATTATTATTATTATTAGTAGTAGTAGTAGTAGTAGTAGTAGTAGTAGTAGTGAAATGTAAATTGTTATTAGTATTATTATTTTGTAAGAAAATCTTTTCATCATCAAAGGCTTGTTCTGTGACATAGATGCAGACTATTCCTTACCCTTCTAGCATGGACACTGTTCTGCAACAGCAATAAAAAGGCATTTCCTTGTAATAAGAAATTACCTTTTAAGTATCTCATTACCACATCAACATATGTATTTGAAGCCTACAACAATTCTTCAATTTGTTGTGGCCCATATTAAACACAAATGAAACAATAAGAACACTAATGTAACTGGAATAATTTAAAGCAGAATAACTCCCCTGGTTCTATCCTGAGCTCATGTTACTGTCTGTGTGGAGTTTCAAATATTTACTAGAGTATGTTTCCTCCAGTTCCTCCCAAAAACATTTCAGTATGTTGCATTTAAGTTCATTTTAACTTATATATACGTAAATAGTGGCACACAAGGTCAGGATTTCCTAATTGTTACTGATACGTGTAAGACAAGAAATCTTACATGTGGTCTGAAGCTACATTCTGACACATGTTTTCACTTAATAACTGCGAAACCAAAAAAAAAACAAAAAAACATTTTATATATATATATATAGAATAGACATTACATTGGAACATGTTGAACACAACTTTTATCAAAAACAGAAATTGCAGAATATAATCCTTAATCCTATTAAAACTGTCTTCCAATACAAGCTGGTCTTGGCTTGTTCTGTAGAATATGCTGTGTAAAATAAGCTTATCATTCTTCCTTGGCTTCATGGTTCTAGAGTAACTGTGGATTCATTCTCATATTTCTAGATGTATACTCATTAATACAGATGGGTCTGGTTAATTACTGCATTTCACTGTCCTAGCCAGGCACAGAAATCTGCAAGTCAATCCCCTTTTACCTTCAATATCTATAGGTGTCATGGAGATGCTAATATTCTTGTCAGGGAATTTACAGGGTGTCACAAAAGTCTCAATACATAAAGGAAATTAACAGTTTTTTAGCAAAATGTCTTCCAAAGATTTTCATACTTCCATAATTTATACATACTTTCATAGTTCGCAGCCTGATGATCCATCTGTCTCTGTGCGAATCTCTGCTTGCCTGCCTGACATCTTGCCTGCCTGACTGGATGAGTGAACACCACCTTAAGCTCAACTTGGCAAAATCTGAGCTTTTCATCCCAGCCTGCCCCTCAATCAACCACAACTTCGCTGTACAGATCGGCTCATCCACACTCAAGCCAAACAGGACAGCCAGGAACCTGGGACTGACTTTTGACGACAGCTCTCACTAACAGGCTACACAACTGCTAGTCCAGGCTCTTGTCATATCAAAACTGGATTACTCAATGCACTACTCTCGGGCCTCCCAGCCAGCTCCATCAAACCCCTTCAGACATCTCGTCTTCAACCAGCCCAACACCTCTCTTCATCTCCCTGCACTGGCTTCCTATAGCTGCCCATATCACATTCAAGGCCTTGATCCTCACGTACAAGAGCTTTTCTGGAACAGCATCCCCCTACCTCAACACTCTTCTGAATCTTCGACTGATTAATGACTGATGCTTAAAACTGCCTACTCAGCGTGTTTCAAGGTCCCTTTTCAGAACCTTCACACTAACTGTCCATCAGTGGTGGAATGTACTTCCAACCTCAATCCGGACCACAGAATCTATCACTATCTTAAAAAAAAAACAGCTAAAGACCCACATTATCCTAGATAAAAAAAATAGCTTATTCTGACACTTCCATCTCTATTCTACTCATTTTGCTGTTCTAGAACTCAATTAAAAGATCTTGTATGGTAGCACTACTTGTATTGTTCCTCAATACTCGCTTTACTTGTATTTCTTCATTTGTAAGTCACTTTGGATAAAAGCATCTGCTAAATGAATAAATGTAAATGTAAATATATACAGTATATATTTTTTTTTTAATAAAGTACAGTATCTATATTCTGCATACTGGATAATTATACAAATTCAAAAAAGAAAGGACAAGGTTTTCAGGTTTTGTTACATTTCATACAGGTTTTATTTTAAAGGCAGAACTATAACACTGTCCTTAAACTTAATTTTAACCTTTGTAAATTTTTATTTGAATTGATTCATTCTGAATTTGCAAACAAAAAGCCATGTCAGTTTAGTGCTATAAAAAACGTTAGCTTTGGTAAGAGTTTGATATGATACTGAATTTACCTCTATAGAGAGGCCTGTGTGACTATTGACACTGAGGATAAACTTCTTTAAAAAGGAAAGCCATTTAACAATCCTTTGTATCTTTCTGCATATACTGTACCTCCACAATTAATTTTAATAAAGTTCTAATAATGGTAATGAGTCTTTATTGATCACATACATAAAATTATGTCATGTGTTATTTACCTGTATATTAATTCCAACTTGTACACCAATGGTTCATTCTGCACTGCTTCACACAAACATCTCCTGTATCCCAGTACCAAGCTTAGGGTTAGGATTACACCTCATTTGTGTAAATTCGCCAACATGGTCTAGGTCTCCTATGAATGGAGACATTGTAAAGCATTAGCCCTCAAAATCCTTCACATGAAAACTCATATTAAGAGCCTCTAAGATGGAAAGTTGTGTTTGGACATAATAACAGTAATAATAATCTGTTCTATATGTTTTAGCCATGACAGGTACTCCATGGATCATCAGGGTATGGCAAATGACCGCACTGTGATTACAACCGTGCTCTGTTCCTTTTCCACGGTAAATCAGGCTGTCATGGCAACTCACACTAATTACACTAAACTCTGGGTCAGACATATTCAAACTTTTTCCCTGTAAGACCCACTTCCCAGTTTTTGGGAAACTGGGAACCAATTGTGCCCCCTACCAACACAGGACCGCAAAGTAAACAAACGATTTTTTTAATCACTGATCAATTAGCATTTAACAATTTCTGTAAAGTGTTAGATTTAACATGCTGTTGTAGTCCTATTTAATCTTTTATCAATTTGAATGTTCTGGATTTGTCGAGTGCTGTTTTAGGGGGAGGGGGTCTCCAGACGGTGTGTGTACCATGTGTGTCTCTATTATTGGCAACTCTGCTGGGTTTAGAAGAAATGTTCCTGCCATTGTTACAGACAATGCACAATCTACTGGTCTGGTTTTGTGGCATGGATAATAAACACTGACAACTTTATACACCGATCAGGCAGAGATCACTGAGATAGAAACAGAGAGAAAGTTACAAAACAAGATGCTGAGCAAATATACGTGTAACTCAGCCATCCTTAAAGAGCAAATGAGTGTTTGGAAATAACCAGTATAATAATAACCACAGTAACACTAGGGACCCAAGACCATATTAGCTGCTACATTTTCCAAACCTTCAATGAGACATCAATGTATGTGTTTTAAATTTCTAAATGTTCAAAGCTTCTCAAGCTAAGTCACAAGTTTACATTACCATTCATCAAAGAAAAAATATACTTACATAACCCACAACCTTCCATTTCACAGAGCTGGCCTCCCGGTCAAGCTGAGTTAATGGGGAAGAAGGGCTTTAGTCAAGGAGGTGAGCAACAACCCAAAGATCACTCAGACAGAACTTGCCAGTGTGACAACAGAGCAACAATCATGCCCTTACTTGGGCGAGAAAGAAGCCCCCCCCACACACACACACACATCCCCACACCTCAATAGCAAAGGGAACTCCAGACACTAGATATGAGAGGGGTGTAAATAAGACCCGTTCCACCTGAACCCCCTAAGCAGGTTCTAATCCCTGGCACCCAATCTTGAACACCTGATTCTAATTTTATGGATTTGAAGGTGGGATAAATGTAGGGGTGTACTTACTTTTTCCATATGACTGATCTGTTTTTTTTGTTCATTTAAACTGAAAATGACTACAAAATTTCATGTCATTTGATAGAGTATTATCTTTGTTAATAGGCACTGTTTCAAAGAGGATCAAATGATTGGTTGTCCAAATATCTCAAAAATTCAACAGTTTCAATTGTAATGTAGGCATAGGGACTGTGTACTGGTGTCCAAGAAAATGCTGAGAGAAACTGGAAAATCTCTGAATTAAACCCTTGGCTGTAGAAGTTTGGCTGTTTGGTGTTGGAAATTGGACATTAGAGCAGCAGATACATCAATGATGTTAGCCTGGGAGGATCACCAGCAGCACAAGCCAACGGAGTCAACGGCTCCCTATTCAGGGAATCTGAAATATGGGGAAAATAAAATTTAAGACTTTTTTCAGTGCCACTCATCAAGAGGCAAATCAAGAAACCAAACTCAACAAATCAAGACCACTTTCATAGTAACAAAAATGGCAAAATGCATGCAATGACACCAATATTATGTTTACACACTTATACACCATAGGAATATGATTTCTGCTGGTAAACAAATATGTCAAACAAACATAAATAAGCATTTGTATAAGCATTTGTATTAGTTTTGCACAAATACAAATCAATGTCTATAAACTGAAAATGGGTTCTCCCATTTTCTCACAGATATGCCATGGAGTTCAGTTGCCTTTGTCTTCTATTCTACTATTTTAAATGCAACAGATTTTTTTTCTCTGTATCATGTTTGCAGTATGTTTGAGTTTGTGATAAGCTATGCCATCTAAGTGCCGGATTTTCCCTCAGCTTCTTTCTGCAAGCTGATAAATACCTGGAGCAGAGCATCCTTTATTTTCTTCTGCTCATATGTTTTCCTCTGTAGCTTTTTGCTTTTGTACCTACACATACAATATACACTTTCCCATTTCTATACAGCTAATATTATTTCAAACTAGCTAAATGTAGGTTATGAAGGTACCTGCTACAAGTGGAAATGTAAACATAAATGAACATAGAAACATAAATTATTTCCATTGGTTCTGCTGGCATGCTATCAAACAGCATGCTAACTTGCATACGAAATCTCCCCACTCTTTACTTAGATGCATGGTGAGAAAATAAAGCCAAAACTGTATTTACTGTCTGTCATTTTAAGACACATGGAGAAGACAATTTAATACAAATTAAGGCCTTGTAATTTAATGCTTTTCAAAATTTTTAAAGAACTACAGACACTCTGCTATAGATGTTGAATATAAAAACAGAGATGGGTTCTCAAAACAGTAGCAAGGAAGGTAAACATTGGTATAATAATTACCAAAATTTCCATAAGCTGGCACTTGGCAATTCCAATTGGAAACATTTCCACAACTATTGTCAGCACGTATTAGCATACTATAGTAGCTTTCTTAACCATAATTAAAAAAACAAAAAACTATCCTTTCTTCCTGATGAGATGTCTGCCCTCCAGCCCTGCCTGACCATCTTGATGCTCTACTTCTGCTTTGAGCCTCTTTCTTTTTTGATCAAAGTTTCTTTATTAACGTTTTTCAAATTAAACATACATCCAACCAAACAAACAGAACACCCCCCATGCATATTACGTATCATAAAGCCAGACCACCATAGAAGAGGACAAATTAAACAAAATTATAGACAATGATCACAAAACAATAGTCAGCATCCACGTTTCGGACAAAGAACAGAAAAGGTTGCCAGATTCTGTAAAATTTCCCAGTTCCCCCCTGACAGTGTACCTAATCTTTTCCAACTGAAGATGAGACATGACTTCCCTGACCCAATGACCATACACCGGTGGAGCAGGATCCTTCCATCTAAACAATATTAATCTCTTGGCCAGGAGAGTGCAGAAGGACAACATGCTGGTTTTGCACCATATAAAAAGAGTATTCTCCGGGGTCACCCCAAACATCGCAATAACATTGAAAGGTCTCAAATATAGATTGCCAGAATGTGTAACTTTGAGCCTCTTTCACCGGACAATCACTTATTAAAAACAGTTTACACTCAAGTCCCAATTATTGAACAGTGGATATATTCACTTTGAAATTAAATACATACTTAAAGTTCAAACTATAATGAAATCAAAAATGACTGATGCTTGTACCAAGTTCCAAGTAGAACATACAAAACTCAGTATCTCAAGCTCAAGATCTAACCAGGGACCATGGATCTGTGAGAGGATCTGCTGTGCCACTGCACCATCTTTAGTGACTATAAGTACATTAAAATGTGCTGTACTATAATCAAGTTAAGTGATTTTTAAAAAAGTAATTAAACAAAAATTTAAGCCACTGTCAATCTGTTGGAAATAAAAGAACTGAAAAATATCTGAAGTAGGCCTTTTGGGAGAATCAATGAAGAACTATTTAATCACCAACTAGAAAGGAAAACAGATAAGCCACCACTGTGAAATATTTACCTTTATTTTGATTCATATGAAAATTAGTACATGAAATACAGTGTTGAATAAGAATTCTTTACATAAGTTAAAAACGATGTGTGATTAATGTACCAGTGTAAATTTTTAATTATATAACAAATGGGAAAAAGGGAGGAGTCACAGCCACCTGCTCAGAAGTCCAGTACCATTGCCTGGTGTAGTGTCTGGGGACCATAGAGTATTTTCTCTCTCTCTCTTTTGCTGTCTCTCCTGCTCACTCCTTCTCTCTCCTCTGTTTCTCCCTTCACCTCTTCTTTCGCTCCCAGGATGTGGGGCTGGCTGGCTGAAAGACATAGCCAATAGGGCAGCAATGCCCTCCTGAAAGGGTGGGAGGGGGTATGCATCAGGCTGCAGTCCTGAATTTGGCGGAAGAGAACCATAACGAGGAGGAGGGAAAAGCCAGTTTGTAAGAATGCACACCTGGCACTGATTTGGCTAATCAGTAGGAGAGAGAGATAAAGGAGTGGCTGGAAGCACCAGTGAGGGAGAGAGTGAGGCATGCACGCTTTGTGTTCCGTTTGTGGTTCTATTAGGTTTGAGTTCTGTTTACGATTTATGTTTGATGTTTATGTTCAGGTGGCTAAAGTTTGTTACAATTACTAATGGGAAGTAAAGTATTGAGCTGTGGTCCCCAGGCCTAATTCTGTGGTACTCTGGAGGCCCTCTCTAAAATTGGTCAGAACACACCACTGCTTCAGGCACCATTAGAACCTATTCAGAGGAATGCTAACTGAATATCTGCCTGAACTGAGACTCGATCTCCACAGTAATCTCTCTCTCTCTCTCTCTCTCTCTCGCTCTCGCTCAATAGATAGGTTGATAATGAGGAGATGGGAACAGCAAGGAGCCTTGCCTGCCACATCCAGTAAGTCAGGGTAGCTGATCTGAAACAAGGTGTACACTGTGAGTTCTAAGCCTGCTGGAGGATTCCAATTACATCAGAATAGGCACAGAAATGTTGGTAGGGAAAGAATTAAGGCAAGGTTGGTGCTGCTTTGAGTTTAGCCAGCAGATTAGCTCCATATACCATCAATCAAATCCTGCAAATAACCTAAAATTCACCTTTAACATTTTTAATGTACTTTTCTTTTTCATAAAAAAATAAATAAATAAATAAAATCAATATTGCCAGCACTTAAGTTTTTTTAATAGTTCTGTTGATACTGTTTTGTGAATGTATATTGATGGAATATTGTTTTTGAGAATGGTGCTAAGTTTTTTAGGTGAAACTAAAGAGCTAATTAGAGGGGATAATATTTCCTTCCATATATTTGTTAAGTAATGTTGCAGAAGAACATTACAAAGGAGCAGGGGGCACAAAGCAAAGAAGCAGAAACAGGGGGACATCTCACTACACAGTGTTCAACAGCTGAATAAGCTTTAGAGTTTTACACATTGGAATCAGAGGGAATAGACCTGCTCTCCTTGTCACCTTCTGCCAGGTCTGAGAGGAGATATTTTTACGGAGTTGTCTAAAAGAAACGTTAAGACACTTTCTCATTGGACACGGTCACTAGTTTTAGAAACCATCTAAATAAGCTCTTCACTGAAAGGAGAATTCAGACTTTCAGTTCTGTTTCCACCAAAATCAATAATGAGATTCCTCAAGCTCCAGATCCCATGCAATTTGGTCCTGCCAAGCTGGTTATTGAAGAAAGTCAGAACCATATGCTCACTGTGTTGCACAATGTTCAGTTTGATCCATTACCAAAGAGCGTCGACAATCTAGAGAGAACATGCTTAAACGGCCATTCTCTAATGTGTTATGTACACGCTGTGCTATTTCTCCCAAATAATTCTATATACCTGCCATGGTCCTTCATTCACACAATTCCTTCTCACTCCATTTTCAACATTCATTGACATCAGGGTGGCCATGAACATAATAGATGTCAGCATCATATCAGGATTATTGTACAAACCTTTAAAACTCCAATTCCTGTTCAAGCATTGGATGGAAAACCATTGGGAGAAGGGGGTCATTACACTGTATTACTTTATTATATATTATTATTTCCTCTTTGTCTCACATCTATCCATTGAGATCCACCAAAAGCAAAGTTATAGTTGAGTACATAGAAGCATTAAAGTAAGGAGACATCAACCCTCCCTGTCCCATATCTGCAGCATTTTTCTTCATATCAAAAAGGGAGAAGATTTCTGTCTCTGTATGAATTTTACCACGAACTGGTCCAAATCACTGTTAAATATAGACCAATAAGCCATAACATTAAAACCACCTGTCTAATATTGTGCAGGTCCTCTTGTGTTGCCAAAACAGCTCTGACCAGCCAAGGCATGTGCTCCAAAAAACCGCTGAAGGTGCACTGTTGTATCTGGCCTTAAGACATTAGTAGCAGATCCTTTAAGTTCTGTAAATTGTGAGGTTGGGCCTCCATGGATAGGACTTGTTTGTTCAGCACATCCCACAGATGCTCAATCAGCTTAAGATAAGAGGAATTTGGAGGCTAAGGAAACACCTTGAGCTCTTTGCCATATTCCTCAAACCATTCCAGAACTATTTTGCTGTATGGCAGTGCGCATTGAAAGAAACCACAACCATTAGGGAATACTTTTGCCATAAAGAAGTGGACTTGGTCTGCAACAATGTGTAGGTATGTGGTACATGGCAAAGTAAAATCTATATGAATGCCAGAATCGAAGTTTTCCCAGTAGAACATTCCCCAGATCATCACACTGCCTCTGCTGGCTAGCTTTCTTCCCGTAGTGCACAGCCCTATATGCAGTGAGCTACAATGAGCTATGTGTTCTAACACCTTTTTATCATAGCCAATATTAACTTCATCAGCAATTTGTGCTACAATAGCTCTTCTGTGGGATCAGAGCAGATAGGCTAGCCTTAATTCCCCACACACATCGATGAGCCTTGGACACCCATGACCCTGTCACCGGTTGTCCTTCCTTGAACCACTTTTGGTAAGTACTAAACATTGCATACCGGTAACACCATGCAAGACCTGCCTTTTGGAGATGCTCTGACCCAATCATCTAGCCATCACAATCTAACCCTTGTCAAAGTCGCTCAGATCCTTATGCTTAGCCTGGTCAGTACTTTCTTTGCCTTTCAAGCATTTGATAAAGATGTCTTCAGGGACATTCTGGGAATATTCATGATCGCCTATAGCATACCCTGATTCCCTAATCCAACACATCGTCATGTCAAAAATACAGATGTTCCTGCGGAATGACATCTTTGTAAAATTAAAAAGCACACATGTGCTTTGTTAAAGACTTGCAAGAATGTCTTGGATTTGCAAACTTTGGAAATTGCATCTAAGGAGGAACCAGACTTGTCAAGGGCCACAAATATTTTCTCATGGTGTCAAGGGCAAAAAGACACTCTCTCTAAGGGTATGTCCTTTACTAGCCACAGATGTGCTAGCAATTAAATCATTATGACAATTAGCAAAACAGAAGCTTTTAAAAGTTATTAATTAATTTTCTGATACAGTGAATTAAAGTTTAAATAAATCTGCCTCTACTTGATTGTTTTAAAGTCACCTCGGATGTGAGCAAATTCGATGCCCTAACTGACTTGCCAAAATAAGTGTATGGTAACATGAAATGTGTGGAGTTGTGAAAAACTGAGATTTAATGTCTTAACCTAATTGGTTATCATTCCCAAGAAAATGGACAAGTGGATAGATCAAATCAAGAAATTGATAATTTCCTCTGAACATTTTAAGGTTTTCTAGGAAGTCTGTTCGGTACCTATACTAGATGTCCTTGTTCCTGCATCAGAGAATTTCACCCATGCCATTTTGACTGTCCAGACCAGCAAACTTCAGTTACTGTAGCACCTGCAGTGTCTACAGCGACTACTGACTGAACTCATGTGTTGTACTCACATACTCATAGCATTTGTGATGTGTTACTATGTATTTGTTCATTAATTTTTGACCCCTTTATTGGACACTAACACGCTACCTCAAAATGTACATGCAACATATTTGGTTTATGGTTTATGAGCTTATCTCGATTTTTAAGCTGCTGTTGGCTTTGGCCAAATTTTTGGAAGTAGCATTTCAAGTAGCTTGTTTGTGCAAGAGGTATTACTCCTAGCCAAGCATTCATAGGACTTGGCCGGTAAACATCACTGGCGTTCAGTAAATTTCTTTTAAGTATTGAAGGTAAAACTTTATGGGATTTGAATTACAGGAAGATTAAGCTTCCAGGTTTTAAACTCAATGTGAAGAATCACAGACCATGTGTTATTTTTTCTGAAGTCATGATTCAAGAGTGCATGTTGCATTGAACTACAAACGTTTTCCTGTTGCTTTACGGATCCTCCGTATTGCATACTAGCCTTTCTTTTACCAGTTCTCACTATATAGAGCTGCTTATTTACAGTATTTTATACACTATAAAACTGTAACTCTATTAACTTTTTCAGATATTATCTCTCTCTCTCTCTCTCTCTTCTCTCTCTCTCTCTCTATATATATATATATATATATATATATATATATATATATATATACTTAATGAGTACACCCCTCACATTTTTGTAAATATTTAATTGTTTCTTTTCATGTGACAACACTGAACAAATGACACTTTGCTACAATGTAAAGTACTGAGTGTACAGCTTGTGTAACAGTGTAAATTTGCTGTCCCCTCAAAATAACTCAACACACAAATATTATATGTGAAATACTGGCCATTACATTAAAACCGGACAATATTGTAACAAACCCATTAGATGACAATGTAGCAATATCAGATCAATGTTTAGAGTGTTTTGCTCCACTTAGAGAGACCGAACTAGCTACAATAATCTCTTCAGCCAATTCATCAACTTGCGTACTAGATCCTGTACCTACATGTGTCTTTAAACGGATTTGTCCAGGAGTAATTGAACCACTTTTAAATATAATCAATTCTTCCCTTAGCACTGGCTATGTACCTAAATCACTTAAATTAGCAGTTTTTAAACCCTTGATTAAAAAACCTGACCTTGACCCGTCTACACTGTCCAGCTATAGACCTAAATCAAATATCCCCTTCCTCTCTAAGATTTTAGAAAAGGTTATTGCAAAGCAGTTATGCTCGTACTTAGATAGGAAAAACATTCATGAAATGTATCAGTCAGGATTTAGACTTCATCATAGCACAGAGACAGCGTTAGTTAAAGTAGTAAATGACCTACTACTGGCCTCTGATCAGGGTTGTGTCTCACTGCTTGTGTTACTCGACCTTAGTGCAACTTTTGATACTATAGATCACACTATTCTCCTTGATAGATTAGAAAATGTTGTTGGCTTTAAGGGAACAGTCCTCTCCTGTCTCAGGTCTTATCTGACCAATCATTATCAGTTCGTAGATGTAAATGGAGACTTCACGCATACTGAGGTTACCTTTGGAGTTCCACAGGGTTGTCTTTTAGGCCCACTGCTTTTCACTTTATATATGTTACCCTTAGGACAAATTATTCATAATCATGGAATTAGCTTTCACTGTTATGCTGATGATACACAGTTGTATGTTTCAGCGAAGCCAGAGGACAGACAGAAACGAAGTGGAGGATTGTGTAAAGGACATTATACGTTGGATGTTAACTATAAAAAGCATTAACTATAAAATACTTTTATGAACCTATAAAGCACTAAACGGTCTCGTGCCACAATATCTAAGCAACCTTTTGGTTTTCTATGATTCGCCACGCCTACTTAGAGCAAAAGATGCAGGCTATTTGACGGTACCTTGAATAGTGAATGCTACAGCATGGGGAAGAGCTTTTGCTTATAGAGCCCCACTGTTATGGAACAGTCTTCCTATTAGTGTTCAGGACTCAGACACAGTGTTTAAGTGTCTCAGTGTTTAAGTCTAGGCTTAAAACATATTTATTTACTCAAGCCTACCCTGACTAGACTTTCTATTATACTAATTCCCAGTCCTAATAATCTTTTCTCTCCCTCTCTACTTCTTACATGATTTTATGGAGATACTAGAGATCCAGATACTTTCTGCCTCTGGATGGAGCTCAAATCTTCTCCAATTCCAGACTGCTGGGACTACGGCTGCTCCTAAGGCCATACAGACGTCATATAAGTCAATACTGAACTTTTTCACAATATCTGTTGTTACCCAGATGAGGATGGGTTCCCTTCTGAGTCTGGTTCCTCTCAAGGTTTCTTCCTCTTAAAACATTTTAGGGAGTTTTTCCTTCCACCGTCACCACTCAATGGCTTGTTCAGTTGGGATAAATTCACACCTTTAATATTTGTATACCATGTTGATATTTCCATAAAGCTGCTTTTAGACAATGTCTATTGTAAAAAAGCGCTATACAAATAAAATTGAATTGAATTGAACTTCTTTGGTCAACCATGGTGAGGCCTGTTCTGAGTGGAACCTGTCCTGTTAAACCGCTGTATGGTCTTGGCCACCATGCTTCTGCTCATTGTCAGGGTCTTGGCAATCTTCTTATAGCCTAGGCCATCTTTATGTAGAGCAACAATTCTTTTTTTCAGATCCTCAGAGAGTTTTTTGCCATGAGGTGCCATGTTGAACTTCCAGTGACCAGTATGAGGGAGTGTGAGAGCGATGACACCAAATGTAACACACCTGCTCCCCATTCACACCTGAGACCTTGTAACACTAACAAGTCACAGGACACCGAGGAGGGAAAATGGCTAATTGGGCCCAATTTGGACATTTTCACTTAGGGGTGTACTCAGTTTTGTTGCCAGCAGTTTAGACATTAATGGCTGTGTGTTGAGTTATTTTGAGGGGACAGCAAATTTATACAAGCTGTACACTAACTACTTTACATTGTAGCAAAGTGTAATTTCTTCAGTGTTGTCACATGAAAAGATATAATGAAATATTTACAAAAATGTGAGTGGTGTACTCAGTTTTATGAGATACTGTATATTTACATTTACATTTATTCACGCTTTTATAAGGAGCGACTTACAAATAAGCAAAGCGATATATATATATATATATATATATATATATATATATATATATATATATACACACACACACACATACTGATAATACAGTAATTTGAAACATCTATTTGAATATTTTCCCTTAGTAGTTAAAAATAATGAAGATGACACCCTAGTTAACAGTCAATGACCATTTTCCCACAGGATAACTAGTAAGTGTTGTGGCTTAATTAAAATATATTTTGTGTAATATAGTAGCAAATTATATATTTTCATTTGGGAAATAATTACTTTACATTACTTAGCATGTTCACATTTACACTAGCTACTATAACTAACATTAACCAACTTAAATGAGCTTTTTACTGAGCTACTAAATGTGATTGGGTGATCACTGTTATAAGGAATATTGTAATAAATTCTGATACTCTAGGATGGTAATCAAGGGCAGGATGGTGGCTCAGCAGGTAGCATTCATTGTTGCCTCATAGTTACAGGTTCCTGGTTTGATCCCAGTTAAAGTTACTACCTGGCAATGGAGTTTTGCATAGTCTCTCTGTGTCCATGCAGAGTTCTTTGGGAGTGTGTGTGCATTGTGGACAGCACACATGATGGAATGGCATCCTATCCAGTGTGTATTTTTGTCTCATGCTCAGTGTTTCTAAAATAAGCCGTATTCACTATAACAATCATACTAATAATTTTTTAATATATTAAATTATAGTTGTTATGCAACAAGACTATACAGGAAGCAAGTGCAGGTCAAAGTCTTTATTTACAACTAATGCCACTGTACAAGAAAATGGGAAACAAGGTCTATAAGCCATATCCACTTATAGAAACAAGTTCTAAACATAAACTTGAACCGAGGCTTGAAACATGAATCTAGAGCATGGCTTGGTAAGACTACCGCTTAGCAGTATTACACATTTAAACATTTACTCATCTATCGTTTAACTAGAACTAAGGCATGGAACAAGATACTAGAACAACACATGGAAACACTAACGCGTGGCACAACGACTATTTAAACCTTTACTCATCTATCATTTAACTAGAACTATGGCATGAAACATGAAACTAGATCAAGACATGGAAACGCTACTGCGTGGCACCATTACACGTATCAACATATACTGCAATACTGCGTGAAGTGCAAAGCAACGCGAGGGGTTTAAATAACAAATGTAATTACCTTGGTAACAATTAATAAATGTAATTACCTTGGTTACAGCTGGTAACACTCAATACACTCCCATGAAAAACAACCAATGACTGAACAAGGAGGAGCCCAAACAGAATCAAATGCACGTGTCCAATGCAAACAAAGTCTCCATGGTTCCTATGTAATGCACGAGTGTGGGCTCATTCTAGTTCGTGTACGTGCGTGCCCCTCTGACTCTCCGTGCACATCGCCGCCGCAGCGCCATCTGCCACCGAGATCGTGACAATAGTCAGTTAGGTCTCTCTATGATGTTATTATGTTTTAATGATTATTATAGTCATATTGCGCTGGGTACGGTTTCTTAGTGGTTAGCACATCTGCCTTGTGCCTCCAGGGCTAGAGGCTTGATTTCTGCCTTTGGCACTTGGTAAGTGAGCTATAATACCTGTCAGGTAATATCCAACTGGTATGGGCCAGAGAAGCCAGGACTGTGCACAGTTGTGTTTAAGTGTTGGCACTATAGGAGGTTGGCTACTGTGTACTGAGGGAAAGAGGTGGTTTATCATATGAGGCACTTCCTCCAAGGTCTAAGAGACTGCCTTGTTCAGTGACGGCTATACTTTAAATTTTTGTGTCTCCAAAAACTGAGGTTCAGGTTACAAGTCAGGAAATACTGGAATGTGTCATTGACTTATTGATTGCTAGATGACAGATACAATCAATATAATTGAATTTATAGTGCTTTTATAGGTCTCGCATATATTCCTTAAGCTTATTTTTTTCATCCAAGGTAAACTGCATATCGACAAATTATATTTGTTAGCTTATGCTGTATTGTACATATTGTACATAGCTTATGCCATGAACTCATCTCCCAGTCCTTGAAGCCCTCTCAGGTCTTGAAGTGACTGTGGAATTGTGGGGTCAAAAATTCTATACCCTACTTAGAAATGGATAGTATACGTGGAAGTAGGGAGATGGAGTGACACTAGGAGATTGGAAAGGTGAGAGTGAAGGATGGGGCATAAAATGGAGGAAATATGTGAGGAAGGCAGGTAGGGAAAAAGGGAAAAGGCTAGTAACTCAGGCATGTGAAAAGCATTAACAGATTACTACATCAGCGTGATGGGACATGTACAGCTACAAGTGGGACAGACAAATTCCAAATTCCGCCTCTATCTCCATGCACTCCAGCAGGACAGGACACGAGAGAATTTGTCAGAAGTGTTTATTAATGTATTTTCATATGTATGGGAAGGTTATTTATAGTCAAAATTGTTGATAAAGCTCCAGTCACACTGTCTGAAAATGCTACTTTGCAGTTATCACCTGTGTGTCTTCTGTATCATACAGGTACACTACTTTTCACTTTGAATCACATTTTGAAGCTTTAACGTCTCTGAATTAAGATCCTGTGCAAACTGGCTTATTCAAATGACAGTATTTTGTAATGACCTGTAAATAAGATGGAGCTTGCTGTAGTGATCATCGACTAACTGCGGCCAAATCATTTTTTCAAGCCAAATCGAGTTTTCAAGTGGATGGAGATATTTTTTGAAAATCACTGTTTGTGTGGACAGTATATACAGTACATGGACCTGACCAATAGTACATCTTTTATAATATCCTCTCCTCTCTCTCTCTCTCTCTCTCTCTCTCTCTCTCTCTCTCTCTCTCTGGTCTGGCTAGTTTGAGCACTTTACAGCATATAACATTTTAATCTCAACCTTGTAGTTGAGGTTAGATTATAAAAAACTTTGTAATCATATATAGCATAGTAGTAACAATGATGCATATTATAGTGTAATAATGCAGTCAGTCGTGAGAAACATTGGGCTTAGAATAAAAAAGGTTTGAGAACCCCTGCCTTTCAGTTATCAGTAGAATAATGCAAAGAGCCATTAGAAATGTATGGTCACTTGAAACTAAAGCAAATACCAGAATACAAGGAAACAAAGTTTTTATTGTAGCTCAAAAATACAATATATATATCTGTAATGAACAATTTTGTAATCCAAGCTTCTGAGCTTGGAATCTCATTTGCTCATTATTTTATGATCATATAAGTACCACATAATTAGTGTATAATACAAGGTGAAGATGTATTGTGTCAAGTTTTGCTTTGAGCAGCTTCTTCCTAACACTAGGCATTACCAAATGTAGAGTATAGACTATAGGAAATAAGGGACTGATTAATCTCTGCACCAAGAGTAAAAAACACCCCTGGAGTGCTGTGTCAACAATCATTCTTTTCATTGCCAAGGTTTTCCACAGGCAAAGAAAAAGAGCATTCATAACTAACAAAGTTTTTTCAGTCGATGTACCTCACTGTGCCTTGACAAATAATGGCACTGGTGACTCAACCTTTTTTTAATGTTTCAATTCAATTTGGAGGATAATGTTCATAATGTCCCTCATGGTCTTGAAAATAAAACCTTGTGAAATATTACACATGTAAATGGCAATGAATTTGTGTGACATTTCTGCAAATGTTGTCATTCAACCATTTTTAAAATATATATTTTTTAGGAGTTTTTATCTTGTTTTTTAAAAAGTACTATGATATTTCAGGAGGCTCACCACACCTGAAGTTTTAGATTCCCTTATCATGGTATCATATTGTCACCTCAAACAGAGTAGCACCTACTCAGTTGGCCTATCTGTTAGTGGGAATTCAATATTGGCTGGTTTTGTTATGCACCTGTACAAATGAGTACAAAAGGCAATACATGGTGAGATATGAAGACAATTATTACTCAGTTATGCAGAGTTATGCAACAGTTTCCCCTATAAAGTTTGCCTACTATAGAGTTACAGCCATTTATTATAGCATGGCATCATTCGTGAGTGATCAAATCCCTTCAACAAAGCTGGGTGGGACTTCAAGTCAGGGCTATCATTTCCTGGAGCCGAGCTGCAAGTTGGTCTTTCACAAGTCTCAATTTCAAACCATGGTATCTTAAATACAGTTCACAAAATACAAGTGCTCACCGACCAAAGACTAATCACAAGACCTCACATCATAGCCCTAGCATACAAAGAAGATGTTGTAAAACAAAAGAATCTTTTTCCAGCCTGCACAGACCAGAATTTAAAATTGTTTGGGAACTTGATCTGACGTCATGTGGTGAAAACATCAGGAGCTTGTTCGGGATTGCTCTGGTGGTCATGGGAGGTAGCGCAAACAACCCTTTATGACCATACAGCTGCATGTTAAAGCATGCTACCTATTATCTGAAGCTACCCACAGCAAGTGCTTATGGTCGAAAATAGTCACCATAGCTATAATACTGTTGTGGAACAGATTTAATTTCTTTCATATAGAAATCCATATCATATGAAGTCTCATGTGTCTGTGAATAAATTATTTGCTAGCGGTAGGGCGCACGGTGGCTTAGTGGTTAGCATGTTTGCCTCACACCTCCAGGGGCCGGGGATTGATTCCCAATTGAAAATTATGAAAATAAAGACCATAAATAAGATGCAAATCGACCTGCAATTATTACCTGTTAGAATTCCAACAATCTTGCCAGATTTTATGGTTAATGTCCATTGCACTGACACATGCATTTAACATGGCCGATGTTCATACAGTACGAGCTCTTTGTTAAAAAAAAAAGTTCTAAGATGGGAAAATAATGATTTAAAAGCTCTGGTGCCTTAGTGCTTTAGTACGTTCCCCTCACACCTCCAGGGTCCGGAGCTCGAGTCCCGCTGGGGCCATGTGTGTGCAGAGTTTGCATGTTCTCCCCGTGCTGCGGGGGTTTCCTCCGGGTACTCTGGTTTCCTCCCCCAGTCCAAAGACATGCACTGTAGGCTGATTGGTGTGTCTAAATTGTCCATAGTGTATGAATGGGTGTGTGAGTGTGTATGTGATTGTGCAGGTGATTCTGCGATGGACTGGCACCCTGTCCAGGGTGTACCCTGCCTTGTGCACGATGCTCCCTGGGATAATCTTCAGGTTCCCCCACGACCCTGAAGAAGGAGTAAGCAGTAGAAGGTGGATGGATGGATAGATGGATGGTAAATGGTGGACTTTTTAAAAGCAACCTATAACAGTCTGGGGTATCATTATTTATAACTCATTATAAATCATGTAGCAATAATGGTCAGTCTCCACAAAAGCATGGCAATTCTTTTATTGCTAAGACACTAAAAGATCAATAAACAAGACCTGGCTAATTTCTTTCCAACTGTAGGAATTTAAGAATAACACATAATAATTGTTGACTTAATTGTTAACCGTAACACAGTTTCATCCTATAGATGTTCATAACTCTAGATGTCCACTGCAGTCAATACAGCATTAATCCTCCTGCCACAACATGTTTATCAATCTCATCATCAAGCTCTGCAAGGATGGCACTAGCTTAGTTCGTTGTTTACCTAACACCAAGGATGTAATTTATCTTAAACTCAAGGTTGAATTGGTGCAAGAAGAAAACCAAACAAAGCTTGAGCTTTTAGCCAAAGACAAATATTCTGGGGTTAACAGCTATCTTCAAACTCCACCTGTACTCAGCATGGAGGTCTTGAAAATGCCCCCTCATCAAGAATCATTTGCCAAGGTATGAAAATAGACCATAAAGAAGATGTGCTGTGTAAATTGAACTGGAATTATTACCTGTTAGAATTCCAACAATAGCTTGCCAGATTTTATGTTTAATGTCCATTGCACTGACACATGCATTTAACATGGCCGATGCTCAAACAGTACGAGGTCTTTGTTAAAAAAAAAGTTCTAAGATAAGAAAATAATGATTTAAAAGCTCTGGTGCCTTAGTGGTTAGCATGTTCCCCTCACACCTCCAGGGTCTGGAGTTCGATTCCCGCCGGGGCCATGTGTGTGCAGAGTTTGCATGTTCCCCCCCGTGCTGCGGGGATTTCCTCCGGGTACTCCGGTTTCCTCCCCCAGTCCAAAGACATGCATGTTAGGCTGATTGGCACGACCAAAGTGTCCGTAGTGTATGAATCGGTGTGTGAGTGTGTGTGTGAGTGTGCCCTGTGATGGACTGGGACCCTGTCCAGGGTGTACCCTGCCTTGTGCCCGATGCTCCCTGGGATAGGCTCCAGGTTCCCCGTGACCCTGAAAAGGAGTGAGCGGTAGAAGATTGATGGATGGATGGAGGCTCTGGTGCTTTTAACAACTAATGAAAACATAATAATTTAAATACTATACTATTACTAAAATGTCTCTTCTGATATTTATCCTTTTTTCACCCCATAAATGACCAACATACTAAAGTAAATTCTCATTACAGTAATATAAACAAAAAATATCACCCACTGCTTCTGTGCTGTTGCTGTTTGGCTGGGGAAAAGCTATGGCTAGAAGAACTGTTGACTTGTCCCACTTACTCCAGTACACGGAGCATGAGAAAGTAATTACTGTAACCTAGAGGCGATACCAACTTATCCCTTAAAATCACACATGCCCGCTACTGTAACCGGTGAACTGTGCACAATTACCTTTATTATAAATATTAACCCACCTCAATTTCTTTGGGGCTTCCTGCCTTCTGCTACGATCATAATGACCTACACAATGAACCCATTTAATGGTCTCAAGACCATTAAATCAAACTGGTATGCAGTCACCCACACCCTCATAGGAACTTATAGCACTCCTATAAGAACCTGTGTATGTCCCAGAAGCGTGGAAGTACTGACAAGCTCAAAACCTGAATAGTCACCTGAGGATGTGATTTAAGTGTGGAATGGCCTTTGGGTTCATTCACTAATGAGACATCTTTTCTCAGGGTGTTGTCAGAAGTGGAGAGAAGACCAAAGCTGCCTTTTTATCATTTGCATACATACTGTGGTACATTTTGAAGCTGTAGGGTGCATAGATACTTCTTCATTGTGAGTGATAGAGGTTGCAGGAAATGCTCTAAAGCACACATATCAGAACTGTGTAATGTTTTACATTTGTATGATAGATAGATAGATAGATAGATAGATAGATAGATAGATAGATAGATAGATAATAGATAGATAGATGTGTATTTGTATTTGTGTGTGTTTGTCTGTGTTGTGTGTGTGTGTGTGTGTGTGTGTGTGTGTGTGTGTGTGTGTGTGTGTGGACAAGGAGCGAGGGCGTGAACTCTCAGCACCCTCTCTCTCTCACTTTAATGAGCTGTCCTCCTCTTCCTTCACACACACACACACACGCACACAAACACGCACACACACACACACACACACACGCACACGCGCACACACGGTACACTGAACAGGAGCTGAGCAGCAGGATACGCTCAGGTCGGGATATTCTACAGTCATGCTTTCCCTCTGAGATATTTCTCATCTTTCTCTTTGTACAGGACTATCACTGCATCTAAGGGTAAGTTTATCTCGATTATTTAATTATTTTCTCCTTATTTATATAAGTCATTGTTTATATTGTGAATTTTGATACACCTTTTTATTTTATTTTTTAAACCTTAGCCATGATGTGCATGTTAAATTATGCGTCCGTCCCACACGACCATACTGACAGAACACTGACATCTTATCAAACTCCTCATGTTTGCTAGCATCCATCCTCATCTAAATAAAAATAAAGTAAACTACGCGCATAACCTGGTGAGACTTTGCGGACATGTTGGGGATTTATGATGTGCTAGTATGGACTTGACCCACTCGCCTTAAGCTGTTCTGCTGAAAACTTTCCCCTGCCTGTTCTACACGTGGCTCAGAAATAACACTTACAGTGTGCATTTAAATCTTACACAGGCTATTAATCTGGCTGTAGATGCTCAACACTCGGTTCAAATCGTTTTAAACTCTGACTCCCAAGTTTACTGGATAGGATCAGAGTAAATTGCTTTTGTAGATAATAAACCAGGATGTATTTCAGAGAATCACTCAGTTATATGAGTGGTATATCTAAGGGAGAGAGAGATAGTTAGAGAGAAAGTGAGAGAGACAGACAGACAGACTGACTGGTATTTAGATAAACAGACAGACAGACAGACAGAAAGACTGATCTTTAGATAGATAAATAGACAGACAGACTGACTCATATTTATATATATAGATAGATAGATAGACTGACTGACTGACTGATAGCTTTAGTTTGACTGATAGATAGAGAGCATTGCTACATAGACAGGACAGACAGACAGACAGACAGACAGACAGACAGATAGATAGATAGATAGATAGATAGATAGATAGATAGATAGATAGATAGATAGATAGATAGATAGATAGAAGCTCGAGCACTCAGACTCTCTCTGCATCAGTCAGCTGTGTTTGCAGTGAACCTGATGAGACTTGTACTGCCTGTCACTGCCAAGGTTTAACATATCTTGTGCGATGGCCTGTCAACAAAAAGATGCTGCATTATATAAAGTTCTCTATATGTAGAGGAAAAAAGTGTCCTTGCAGAGACTTGTCTTTGTCTTTCCCCACTTTTTACTTTTGCAGGCGGTCTTTGTTGTTTAACCATGTTTACTGGATAGGACTTCACATGAGAGAGAGGTATTCCCTAACACACGATTTCCAGGTGTCTAATCCTGTTCAACAGACCATTAAATAAGTAAATATGATTTAAACTAGAAACAGGAAATGAATGATTGCCTCCACTAAGGCCAGGCTTCACAAGGGCACGCTCTAGAAATATTATTTGGATTTAAGATATTTGTGCACTATGACTCCATTGTGGTTGCTATATGGCTATATGCTATATATCCCAATTGAGCCAGTTTTTTGTATCAAAACAGCAAGGGATCCCAGAAGAAGTTGTGTATGGACAATACTGTATGTATGAATAAGAAAAAAGAGTTTATGTCCTACGGCAGCTGAGCCACCTTTTTAGTAATTATTGGTTGGGAATTTAATCATATATAATTTTCAGCTTTAATGGTTCTGTCCTATCTGCAGGCTGTGCATTAGCCAGTTAGGATTCTGTTGACAACTGTATAGATGTTACATTTTCCCAAAATTGCCCACAAACCTTCACAAAAGTGTACTAGCTCTTAGAACAGTGTGGACAGTAGAACAGTGTGGTTCACATATGCATATGTAAAAGCGGTTTTAGGGGCATTATTTTTTACTATAAAGCACCTTTCCAAGACTAAGAGAGCTTAGGGAAAGAACAACTTATCTGGAACTAGACTGTGCTATAATCAGGACTTTGATTAATTGGTTAAACAAAGAAAATGTGTAATTGCTCAAATAATACCAGACATACATTATTTTAAAACCACTACCCATTTAAAAAAAAAATTTTTAAAAAAATTTTTTTTTTTTTTTTACCGGTTCTTGCAAACTTTCAGTACCACTTTTTTGTTTATTTAAAATAAAATCCACAAACTAGATAAAATATCACATATAAACTTCAGACTAAAACTTTACACAACCGTTTGTCCAAAACAGAAAAGAACCCAGTACACACACACCACGAAATATCTCTTTAAAAACTCACTTTCACTGCATCTTATGGTTTCTGTTACTCTAAGCATTTAGGAATATTATTTTACTTGTGTTTATTTGTGATTCTAATGTTTTAATTAGATATTACAGATCTTATTCGTGCTCCCACCGTGTATCACCATGTCTACACACCGCGTGGTTAGCAACACGGGCTCATTACTAACACATCACTTCCATTATAATAAACAACAGAGGTTACACTCAAGCACGCAAATACAGCATATAATGACAATAAACTTAAATTAAACTAAACCTTTTAAGCAGTTTGCACCAGTTTCCCCTGCCCATTACACACAGTGGAGCATTTTGTATATAAACACACCTCGTGCATCAGTTTGATTTCCACAGTGTTAAAAATGCTACCCTGCCTTAGAGGACTTGGCGGTTACACACTTTCTTCACAATTTAATGTTAACCCAATGTTTCACAATTTAATGTTAACCCACTCTCAGTATTACATCATGGTGAACCGCTGTAATGCTACAGTATCGTTAACTTTCAAAAAGGTAATGAGAATGTCTAATAGAGCTGTATGCTAAAGTAATGCTATCTACTCAGGTGCGCGTCTAGGTTAGCATCACTTATCCAGCTAGCTAACCCTAACTCAGAGCCTCAGATAAGATGCAGACCCAGAGAATTATAGAATAACCTCAGTCCATATTTCACAGCCAACATGAGCACATGACACTAGTAGTGTAACGCTAATACAGAGGAAATACATGAAGTACATTTACTGTTGAAGCCGTCACTATAGGTAAAGTTAATTATCATTCGCTTAGTTACTGTTTTCCAATTAATACGTTTAGGAGAGCTCCCTGCCTAAATATCACAAACTCAGCCAGACATTTTCAGCAGCATTAACACTAAATAGTGCTGAAAGCTAACTTACCGGGCGGTCATTTGGTTTCCCTGCCTCAGGACTCCGACTCCGATGTCACAATCAAAAGCTTAAAGCAATGACCTTCAAGTTTAGGTTTGAATGAGGACGTCAGCAGCGCAATCATTATCTGCGTGACTGAACAATAAAAATAATTTTTGAAATAATTTTTGTTTTGTTGGTCACTCGTGTGAATTTGTTTCTCTTTTTAACACATTTATTGGATGTGTTGAAATAGTAATAACACAAAAAGTGTGTAAGATATGAACGCATCCCTTCCGAGTGTGTTGTTTCTCTGTAACAGCTTCTGTAAGAGGCTTATTTTTAATTTTTTTTATTAACAAGAGGAGCTGGTGAGGTAATGACTGTTTATAGCTGTTTTGAGATAAGTAATAACAGGAAGTAACTTGTTTCACAAACGTTCTACAACAATAAACAGTACTATAAACTGATCAAATGTACAATGTGTTATTCTTTAATTACTAAGAATTGTTAACACTGAATAATATAAGAGGCCCTGTGATATAAGAGGAATAAAATAGTCGTTGAATTATATTCATATAATCATAAGTATATTCACACCTCATTGTGTTTTATTCCTTACTTAAAGCACTCATTGGTGCTTTAAATAAGGATCATTCAGTGATCATATGGTACTGTAAGTATGGAAATAACAAGTGCCTACCTTGCGCCTCAACAAAAACTCAGCAAAGACAGTAACCTGAGCTTACTGCACTACCATACACCCAGTTTTATTGTTGAGTTAACTAATTACTGGCTTTATTATTAATACTATAGATGTGGTGGACTGAACAAAAAGCAGCTATGTTGTATATGTATAGTTTGTGTGGTGGCTTTCATGTTTTAAACACCATATCTAACCAGTGACATTGTTGACAAACACCAGAAGAAAAGAAGAGTCTATAAACCTTGTATTCAATTAAGTTATGATGCACTATTAATTCCAAAGAAAAGTATCATTTATGCGCAAGGCTTTTATCATTCAATTAAAGTAAATTGATTTGTATAGCAATTTTAACAACAGAAAGATTTACAGTCATCCTGCGGTAGATTAGATCCATAATCAGCAAAGTCAAGAGGTGACGGTGACAAGGAAAAACTCCCTTAGACATCATGAGGGAGAAACCAGGCTGAAAGAAGACTCTATCCTGTTCTGGGTGACACCGTATTGTGGGATTATAAATCAGTACTCTTCTACAAATACATACAAACAGTGTGTATGTTTAGCATGTATTCCGGTCTAAAGCCATTGAGATAAACAATATATGACATGAAATTTAACCAGAAGCGTGTTTCAAATTATTGTAAGTATTGTGTTGATCCACAATACACGATTTCAAATTCATCAAGTATTTCAGAAGAGTACGACAGAAGCCACATTTTCCAGCCAAAAAGCTGCATTCATTAAAACCTTCTACACAAATTTCCGATTTGGATAAACGTGTCATTGTGTCAGTGCAAGCATTTTATCATCATCTAGACAAGCTGATGTCTTTAGCAAAAAAATCAAAGGTATTGTTTGAAGGTGTATTCAGTGGAAAATACATCAACAGAAACAGATAATTGCATTGCTCCATAAAGGAATCTCAAGCCAGTAACCCTATGAACACGTTGATAACCTGTGAAATGCTTCAAATAAGGGGAATATGTTTGTAGTCCATAAGCTTTGTACATGAATTTTAAATAGGTTATGATTTATCAGCAGGTTGTTAACACCTGGATGGCATTAGCTCTAAATGGATTTGTTTATTTTCACTTTGGGGTTGTGTGGTAGCCCGTGGCACAGGATTGCACAGGTAGATCAAAGAATGGATTCCAGTAAATATCAGCAAATTCTGGAAGCAAATGTGACTCAGACAGTCAAAAAAAAAAACAACAAAGCTGACAAAAGGCTAGCTTATACAACAGGACAATGATACAAAACATACCTCACAATCTACTATGAACTACTTCAAGAAATGCCCTTACATTCCCTTGACTTTTTAAACATGCAGTGTTCCTAGCTGACTATAAAAGTCATTTAAAAAGCTGTGATATCTAAGGGGCTGTTACTCGGTACTTACTTAGTAGGGTGTCCAAACTTGTACACATGCCAAAATGACTATTTTTATAAGTTAATCAAATAATGTAACTGTGCGTTAACATTTGCAGAAAAACAAAGAATATTTTGCATGCAGAGCTTGTATTTTCTTCTATTCGCTTGAAAATCAGCTAAATATGTCATTTGGCCAGGGGTGCCCAAACTTTTGCAAACATAAGGGGGTCTGCGAATTTTTATTTTTATATATATATATTTTTTTACATTTGGAGGGGTTTTTCGGGCTGCAGAGCAAAAGATCTTTGGAAAGTTTTGATCAGATATTATCGTCACAGGGAAATAAATCATTCCTCTAGAATTCATCCTTTTGCTCTACATCCATGACTAACAGGAGTGCATTTGTGTGTGTTGTGTATGTGTTGTGTGTGTGTGTGTGTGTGTTATGTATGTCTGTGTGTATGTATGTATGTATGAGTTGTGTATGTGTGTGTGTGTGTGTATGTGTGCGTTGTGTATGTGTGTGTGTGTGTGTGTGTGTATGTGTGTGTGTATGTGTATGTGTGTGTGTGTGTTGTGTATGTCTGTGTGTGTGTGCATGTGTGTGTTGTGTATGTCTGTGTGTGTATGTGGTATGTGTATGAATCTATGTGTGTGTGTGTGTGTGTGTGTGTGTGTGTGTGTGTGTTTGGATGTGTGCATTGTGTATGTCTGTGTGTGTGTGTTTGTGTGTGTGTGTGTGTGTGTGGTGTGTGTGTGTGTGTGTGTGTGTGTGTGTGTGTGTGTGTGTGTGTGTGTTTGGGTGTGTGCATTGTGTATGTCTGTGTATGTGTGTGTTTGCATTGTGTATGTCTGTGTGTGTGTATGTGTGTGTTATGTAAGTCTGTGTGCGTATGTGTATGAATGTATGTATGTCTGTGTGTGTGTGTGTGTGTGTGTGTGTGTGTGTGTGTGTGTGTGTGTGTGCATTGTGTATGTCTGTGTGTGTGTGTGTGTATGTGTGTGTATGTGTGCATTGTGTATGTCTGTGTGTATGTGTGTATGTGTGTTTATGTGTGCATTGTGTATGTCTGTGTGTGTGTATGTGTTTACATTTACATTTATTCACTTGGCAGACGCTTTTATCCAAAGCGACTTACAAATAAGTAAAGCGATATATCAAACAGGGAACAATGCAAGTAGTGCTACTATACAAGATCCATTAATTGAATACCAGAGGAAGCAAAGTGCACAGAGTACAGGTGTAAGTGCATTGTGTGTGGGGTTTCTTTGTTTGTTTGTTTGGTTTTTTTCTCTCTAGGAGTTGGTTAGGTGTTCACGGAAGAGGTGTTTGTGTGTGGGTGTGTGTATGTGTGATATGTTCCTTATCTTTCATCTTTGGTGGAGATCTATTTAATCTTATATTGAATCTTGCAGGCCATGAGAGCACACAGGTTCTTACAATCCCTGGGTTTGGTTTATTATTATTTTGGCTTCTATACCACACATACAGACTCACACCAGTCCTTTCTCCTTATTAATCCCTCATAGTGTCAAGTTTGATTTGTTCTGACCCTATTCTGCAGTAATTGGTGGAAACACTCTGATCCCGGCCTCCACCCAGCTCTGATTTCAGTTTTATAGTTAGAATGATAATCTAGTGTACTGATCACACTAGGATTTTTATTGATGTAATAACAGATGTGTCCTTTTCCACAAACCAGGAACCTATGTGGTTTTGTCTTGAATAAGGTTTGTTTATGTCTCAGCATGCTTCTTTTGTTGCACTGTTCTTTATTCCTTTCAGACAAAGCACAAAGCAACAATACATCCATACATAATACATCGTCAGGATTATGCTAACAAAAGTATGTAATAGTCATAAATACTAGTGATGGGTTTCTTTTTTGTGGATAAATCATTCCATTCATGTCCTAAAATTGATCTAGGTCTGTCTTATAGTATTACAACATTTATCATATTCTAAATTGTATTATCCATCTTCTACCACTTACTCCTTCTTCAGGGTCATGGGCAACTATCCCAGGGAGCATCGGGCACAAGGCAGGGTACAATGCGGGGTACCTGGACAGGGTGCCAGTCCATCACAGGGCACAATCACATTCACACTCACACACCCATTCATACACTATGGACAATTTAGACACACCAATCGGCCTACCATACATGTCTTTGGACTGGGGAGGAAACCGGAGTACCCGGAGGAAACCCTCGCATGCACATTCACTGGGCACGGGGAGAACATGCAAACTCCGCACACACACAGCCCTGGCAGAAATCGAACCCCGGACCCTGGAGATGTGAGGCAAACGTGCTAACCGCTAAGCCACCGTGCGCGCCTAGCAGTATAAACAATATGTATGGAAAAAGACTAAATGGTGGACAATCATCCTAATGTTAAGTGTCTACACCTGCGTGACTGCAAATATGAAATATATTGTATATGTATAGACTGTATAGATGGTGACAAATTGAAGGAAAAAGCAACATAAAGTGTCTTTGGCCATGGGAAGCCACCAGAGCAGCTCCATGTGTCTTGGTATAGAAGTCTCTGATACTGTACCGGAGGTTTGAACAATGCTTTTCTCCTTCCCTCTAAGGGGACAAGTGAACCCAAAACCATGCCAGCAAAATTTCCTCCCACAGCATAACACAACCAGCAGTTTGTCCATTTGTCACCCTTCTGGATGTGATGACCTAGATATAATCCTATTATATAATCTTTTCCAATATTCATTCATTTAGATATGTGTTTCCATGAATGGACCATGCAAATAGATTCAGGTAGGTTCTTCTTTTACATGGGTCATTTTGAGTCATACGGACATGAAGGGTTGGAAGGGTTAACATTTTGGTCTTAAACAACAGGCTGCTTCATTATATTTGGCTCAAGATCACTGTTTATCAGATGTGACCATCAGATGACTGAGAGACGGTACAAAGGGTCTTTAGCTGTAGTAATAATTGCCAAATATAAGGTCTTTAATTCCAGTAGTGCTACAGACTGATTCATTGTTTGATGTTTATGAGCAAGAAAATAATTAACCATATTATTATAATTTTTTATAATGCTTGGAGCAAAATTGCTAATTGCAGATATTCTCCACTTGCACCATAGGATCTGGAAAATGCTACATTTTGGCAGTCTCACTTCTCCAAAACACAGAGAAGGCTACAACACACACACACACACACACGTACACCGTACACACACACACACACACACACAACACACACTCACACATACACGCACACACACTTAAACACACACACACACACACACACACACACATACACACATACACATACTCAAACATACACACACACAGACACACACACACATGTACACGGTACACACACACATACATATAAAGAAAGAGATAGAACTGAAATTAAGTCAGTCAAAGTTGCAGTATATTTACAATCATATAAATGACATAAGAATAAAATGTAAGCATTTTCAAAGCATGAGGAAATGAATCAGAAAATTTAACTGGTTAATGTTCTTGACACCACAGACCTGACATCTTATCAGACACAGGCCTAATTTGTCTGCCTGTTGATCTACCTGTGACTAATTTCTAACAGCTGAACTGAAAAGATACCATACAGATACATATTCCAGTGCCCTCAAGGTATGTGTTATCAGGTTGATCTTGTCTTACACTTGATACATTTACATGGAGAAAAGGGAATATTCACTGGTTTTGATGTGAGTAACACTGCCTAGTTCTTAGGCTACTTGGTCTTTTGTATTGTTGCAGACATATGAATGTTTACAACATTGTAGTCTTTTAAAAAATCTAAGCGCTTTCACTGGCCAGGTAATATACCTGTATGACTTTATTCGCAGTCACACTGATATTCACTATATTTCTTTCTAGGTCAAGAAAACAACTGACCAGCACACTTTATACTCTCCATTCTTTCCTCCAAGATGTTGAGAGCTCCACTCGCCACCATCTTTTTTGGTACGCATGTTGTGTTTGAAGTTTTGTCTGTATATGAGTTCTGGTGATGGATTAAGATTTTGAGTATCAAACTGTGTAAATGTTGATTTAATGTAAATGGTAAATAGTCTGCACTTATATAGTGCCTTTTAACCTTAGCGGTTCTACAAAGCGCTTTTACACTGTTTCTCATTCACCCATTCACACAATGGCAATACTTATTTGTACAGCATATGATATAAAAAATATTAGTAACTCTTGAACAAAATTATCAGTTAACAATAGCTAATCCCCAGTTTATATCCATGCTTGCTGTTTTGTCAAACTGCTTATTTGATTTCTTCTCTTAGGACTCCTTCTTGTTTTTAGCAGCAAGGCCAAGCCAAATGGAAAAGAAAAGAAGGCAAAACAAGGTACATACATACAGCAACATTATGTCAGGTATTTCATGATTTCTATTGCTGACTTTGTAATAGTTTATGTTCTGTGCTCCATGTCTTCATTTTCCTAGTGGTGCCAGATATAGAATGTGATGTGCGTGCAGGGAAGATCAGCTTCCCAGAATTCATTGTTCGATGCCCATCCAGTTGCCGTGAGACCAAGGAGAAGGTTTATGGAACGGGCATCTTTGCCTCCATATCCAGCATCTGTAATGCTGCTATTCACAAGTAGGAATGAACACAGCTCTAAAATTCTTAACTATCATCTACAGTAGTGGTCACCAAAATCTAACACACCCATTTTAGTTGATCTTTAGAATTTCTTAAGGCAATGATTAGATGGTCAGGTGGGCACGCTTATGGTTGCAGCTGAAGTCTTCAGGAAGGTAGTTCTCCAGAAACAGAGTTGGTGACCACTGATCTACAGTATTGTTTATTTACTGTAGCTGAATGGCCCTGTAATTATGCTAAGATGTAGCTTAGACTACAGCTGCTACTGTACAAAGAGGGATTGGCTGTTTAAGAAGTAACTTTTGCTTTCACATGTGTTTATAATGTTGAAACAATTTACTTCCTATCAGCTTCACCGATGTTGCAGTGACCAAGCATAAGATTTTCAGGCCCTTCCTGGTAATCAGTTTATCATCCAACTCTGAATGTTTCTGAATTGCCCTCCAGTGGGGTCATTACGAATGCTGGAGGAAAGGTGATCGTAAAGAAGATGGCAGGACAAGAGCCGTATAAAGGCACTTTTGCAAATGGCATCCGCTCACTGTCCCTCCCCAAGTGGAGAGAGTCTTTCACTGTCTCAGGTAACATTGGCTTCAATTCCAGAGCTAAAATCTGCAAGAAAATATTAGGACTGATTTTTCTGCCCTATTTAAATAATACTCAGTATTTAAGACAGACATTTTAAGTATTTTCAAGCTGCTGGTTGCATTTCAGTTGGCAAGCCAAAGAAAGGTGTGATCTACCCCTCTACCTTGGAAAGTAAGTGTTTTGTCATCTTTTTCAACAATAACAATGTTTATAGCTAAGCACCTTAAACTCCCTGGACCTGTTGGCAAATCCATTCTCCCTTTCCTCACTTTCTTAACTATGGGCCTTTCTTATTGGTCTTACTGAATAGTCCACTGTTGCTTTGCTCAAAATGAGATTTTACAGTTGTCCTTTATTTGAAAGAGATTATAGTTATATTTATATAACTTATATATAGTTATAGTTTCCTTGCCACTGTCACCTCTGGCTAGTCTAAAGAAATGCAGAAGAGAGGACTGTAGGCTACTAACACTTTACACTTAAAGAGTTTTTCGTGACAGTACAGTATCCCAAACAACACCAGAGCACACTTGTTGTACAGAGAAATTAATGCCTAAGCGTAGGTTCATAAACCTTTGCCTCAGGCTGCGTTGGTCTGACATTGGAATGCAGTTAAACACTACTGTTACTGTACAAGTTGTTTTTTCCCTCTCGCCTATCTGTCTCTCTAAAGGTCAGAAGGAACACTCCGCCACATCGCCCATGACGCCAGCTCCAGAGCCAACGACAACCACAAGCGAGCTAACCACCATCACCACTACCACCACCACAACCCCACCCCCAACAATTCCCACCACAACTACGACCACCACCGTGAGGCCACGGGCTGCAGTACATAAAATCAGAGATGCAGGTAGACTTGTGTCTCTCTATTTAATAAGGGTGGAACGATAGGAAAAATTAACCATCACCATGGTTTTTGCTTACAAATTCACAATTCCAAAAAGGATTAAATTAAAGGATACAGGATCACTCTTAGCCTTCAGATGAAAATCAGGTTGTCCTTGTTTTCCACAACTATAAAATTATGCTTCCCATATCATCACACCCCTACACTTTCACTCACACACCTGACACATACAGTATATGCCTTCAAAAGTCCTACACTTACTTAGATTTGCATAAGAATTACAGAAGAACCACAGAATACACATTTTCAATTACTTTCCCTTCCACATATATGATTCATTGACTTATTGGATGATTGTGGATCTTTTTCCTGAAAGTAATAGCAAACCTTGATTAATTTTTTTATTAAGGTATGGTACATTCCAATTTCCCAACGCATCACCTTTTAAAATGATCATTCTGTTAAAAGCTTCTTTTGTGGTTGTGTGTGCATGTGCTGGCATGGCTATCTTTGGTCATATAACACATTGAGGAAAACTATTCACTTGAGATGATCATTTTAAAATCTTTATTTTATATATATATATATATATATATATACCGTACTTTCCAGACTATAAGCCGCTACTTTTTTCACACGCTCTGAACACTGCAGCTTAAACAATGTTGCGGCTAATTTATGGATTTTTACGGGCTAACGAGTTTCATGCCGCCAAAACATTTAGCCTCGTCACATCGGACAAATGAAATTACCCAACAGGTTACAGTGGACCAATGAAACTGTTCGAATTAAATCTAATGTGCTCACACTACATTCGTCAGATCAGTCGTTTTGCGCTTCATGCACACCCCCTCATCAGGGAAAACACACGAAGAAATGCATATTGGTTGACGTCATGTCTCCGCCCCATCTTGTCATGTGTTGTCGAGTCACGTGTTTTGGTATTGCTTGCAGCTGTTAGCAGTTTGGCTGGTGTGTATATATACCGGGAGCCCTGACACACACAACGCGGGTAATTAGATATAGAGTTAGAATTAGATAGCGAATATAGTTAGAGTCTTTGTTTATGCCATGTGTCTTAGTTCTTGTTCATGTTTCCTAGCCATAGTCCATGTCTGAGTTCATGTCAAAGCTAGTTAGCTTATAGCATAGCTTATAGCTTAGCCTGTAGCCTAGTAGCTTATAGCCTAGTAGCTTGTAGCATAGCTTATAGCCTAGTAGTGGATAATATAGCTTGCATAGAGTTCTATAGACTTAGTTTAGAATATAGATGTAGAAGTGGTTTATAGAGTATAGATATAGAGTCTTTGTTTCATGTTATAGTTAATGTTTAGGTTAGTTGGTTTAGTTAGCTTAGTTCATTGAGTTGGTCATGGTTCTTGTTTCTCTCGAGTCTGCTCTCCTCTGTTTCAATAAAAGGTCTCGTCCTAACTGCACTTGCATCCATCCTGCTTCGTTTACGTCACAGATAGTGACAGTTACAACTTGGACACCTGCGGCTTATAGACAAGTGCGGCCTTTATATGTACAAAATTGTTTTTCTTTTTTAAGTTAGCGGGTGCGGCTTATATTCAGGTGCGCTCAATAGTCCAAGAATTACGGTATATAAATATATATATATATATATATATATATATATATATATATATATATATATATATATATATATATATATATATATATATATATATATATATATATATATATATACAGTGCCTTGCGAAAGTATTCGGCCCCCTTGAACTTTTCAACCTTTTGCCACATTTCAGGCTTCAAACATAAAGATATAAAATGTTTATTTTTTGTGAAGAATCACAAACAAGTGGGACACAATTGTGAAGTGGAACGAAATCTATTGGATACTTTAAACTTTTTTAGCAAATAAAAAACTGAAAAAAGTGGTGCGTGCAAAATTATTCGGCTCCTTTACTTTCAGTGCAGCAAACTCACTCCAGAAGTTCAGCGAGGATCTCTGAATGATCCAATGTTGTCCTAAATGACTGATGGTGATAAATAGAATCCACCTGTGTGTAATCAAGTCTCTGTATAAATGCACCTGCTCTGTGATAGTCTCAGGGTTCTGTTGAAAGCACAGAGAGCATCATGAAGACCAAGGAACACACCAGGCAGGTCCGTAATCGTTGTGGAGAAGTTTAAAGCCAGATTTGGATACAAAAAGATTTCCCAAGCTTTAAACATCCCAAGGAGCACTGTGCAA
The DNA here is from genome assembly GCA_012411365.1 of Ameiurus melas. NCBI lineage: Eukaryota > Metazoa > Chordata > Actinopteri > Siluriformes > Ictaluridae > Ameiurus > Ameiurus melas. Next base: position 10,159,842 of record CM022778.1, on the reverse strand, counting down.
GCGATCATTTTGAAATGGAAGGAGTATCAGACCACTGCAAATCTACCAAGACCTGGCCGTCCCTCTA